>VZTU01019257.1:5163-90132 GCA_013400835.1 Zapornia atra | reverse complement strand
AGGCGAATCATGGCAAGAGACACTGTTTAAAAATTCCTGAACGCTGTTAGTGTTTCTGAAGAAAGTCTGACGATAGGAAATCACAGAGGAGAGAAGAGACTTTCACTGGGGCTTGTGTCATTTCTTTGGGTAACAGTTTTCACAAACATCTCATACATGTAGAGCAAAACAAAACAAAACGTGCCACCAAGACAATAAACTCCTTGTACTTTTGATTTAGAGTATGCCCCAAGTCTCTCCCCTCCTCCCCCACCCCGTGCCTCTGAAAGGCTGGTAGGTTCAAGAGAAATCAAAATCTGGATATATAACCCCCCCCTAGAATTCTTTTAAGCGGTACCGTGACTACTCACTTCATAAGAAAATAAAGCATCAAACAGTTAAGTGTATAAATTCATACAGTGAGCATTTAAGGTCCAAGATACATATCACACATCTCCAGTAATCCAAGCAATGTTGCCCACGATGCACAGTCTTACAAATTTAAAACAGAGTAGATTAATTAAATTTTTATTTAATGTGTTTCTTCAATAAAGAAACACATCTTAGGTATCTTAGAGACAGAGCTAGGGCCAGCAGTGTCATTTCAAAGAGCTGCTTGATAAGCTTCTCATCCTAGAAAATGTTTAGTGCCCCACAAAGAGCTTCCTACTAAGCAACCAGCAGGACTACTGGCAAGAGCAAGCATTACTCCAGTTTCCAACCACCCAGCATCGATATCTTTCAGTAAAAAAACATCTATCAGGGCTCTGAAATCATATCTCAGCTTTTAATATTGTCAGGGAAGACAGCAGGCCTGCTAGCGGCCTAGCTCTCTTCCCCCAAGATTTAGGCCCTAACAATATTCTTCTGTTCCCATGAGAAAGGAGAAGTTACTCATGCAGAGAGGATCTTAATAATCACATTCTCAAAACACAGCAGCCTTGTTGATAGGGGTACAGGCTGCCCTAAACCAAGAAGCAGTGATGGGAAGGTATTTGGGAGTAACGGAACATGTTAAGAACCAACCATAACAAGATGGCCAAAACCAGCGGGTGTGCGGATGCTTTTAGGTATGAAAGGTAAACTAACAATATTTTGCTCCAAGATAGGTTTATCAGAACTTGTTATAATTACTAACCAATCAATCTGGTGTGAACAGTGTGTGTAACCAATTAGCAGTTTTTTAGCTTGCCACGTTTGCAGTACTAAAGGTATAGAATCTCTGTGATTTCTCCTAATAAATGGCTTCACCTAAAATTCATATTGAATTGTGTGTTGCTCTCTGCTGGTCTCCATATAATATTTGTTCAGAGCAGGAGATATACCAAGAGCTTTAGTTACCAACTCTCACATAGAGAACATTTAGCAGCACAGTGCCCCAAATGACACAGTAACACTTTCTTCCAAACTTTAGCATGACTGAGGAAAAGGCTCATGAAACAAGCCCCCAGAGCACGCTGGCTCGTCGCTGATTTCATGACCACAGAATATTACATTCAAATACAGAATAAGGCAGGGGTCAAACAAGTTTCCACATACATTCTTCTACCTTGAAAGCTCAGTGAGAGATATGTTAATGTACAGGGTGCAGGTGTGCTTTGTGGGCTGCACAAATTAGTCACAATGTTCACAACAGAGCTCTCCTGAATGCCTTTATTTCATTTTAAACACACATCTGTGTGTCTCTCCTATACTGCAAGGCTTTCCTTAACTTAGGAGTAAGTACCAAAACAAGGGGACTGGCTACATCAGATTTGTCTTATTTCCCAAGACGTCCAAGCTTCACTGAGCATTTCTGTCTCCAGTGCTTGAAGTGCTCAGTGTGCCCTGGGATTTACACTCTGACAGCAACAAGAACAAAAGCCCTGGGGTCTGGTTAGGCACCTGTGTCCCCTTTTGCTCCTGCCTTTTTTGTCGTGCTTCTCCCACTGGGGCACAGGCAAGTGACAGCCACCCCAGGGCTGGTTCACTTCTGCCCCCACACCCGGGAGGGCTTCTGCTCCCAGCTCCCACCCCTCTCACAGAGATTTTATGAGACTTTAAAGGGAGAGGAGGGATACAAATGAAGAGGTAACCCTGGGAGAGCGGTGCTAGGCTGCAGGGCTGTGGGCTTCTCTCCTAATGATCTCCCTCAGCTCACCCTTCTCCCCTTCCTCCACTTGTGCCCTGTAAGCCTCTAACTCCTCAAGCATACTGAGGCTCCTGGAGGCCTCCTGGAAAGTATTTCTTTCTTTTCCAGGATACCTGAACAAAATCCATGCTTTAAACTTCAAGATAGCTTTCCCAGGAGCACTTCCCAAAGAGGAGTTGAACACTTCATTATATGCCCCAAATCACAGAACCACACAATCACAGAATGGCAAGGGTTGGAAGGGACCTCTGGAGACCATCTAGTCCAACCCCCCTGCTAAAGCAGGTTCACACAGAGCAGGTTTCACAGGATTCTGTTCCAGCAGGTCTTGAATATCTCCAGAGGAGCTTCCACAACCTCTTCTGAGCAGCCTGTTGCAGTGCCTGCTCACCCTCAAAGTAAAGCAGCTTTTCCTCACATTCTGATGGAACATCTGTGTTCCAGTTTGTGCCCACTGCCCCAGAGAAATCAAATCAATATCCTATCTCTTCCATTGAACAACTTGGTTCCCATTCCCTGCAGCCCATTTATCTTGACCACAACTTAATGAGTCCTTATAAAAATGCATGGGTCTGAATGCATATGTAAAATTTGTTTCCAGTCTAATTCCTATTCTCACTGAATTGCTCCAAGTATTCCTGCAAGTCCCTCTGTGACTACACAGTAAAAATTGCTTCTGCTGTACCCTCATGGGCTGCCGACCTCTCTCAGCAATGGCACACATATGGTCCCCATTGGGACCATGCACTAATGAAAGGGGCCCTAAAGTTGCCAGGTTTCATGGCAACTTTAAAGCTCTCTGCTGGAGCAAAGCATTGTAAATAGGAAGTCTTCCCTAGTGCATTTGCAGGACGCAGGAACCACAGCACCAGCCTGGGAGCACTGAGGTGTCCTGTGTGTACACTGCTCCCAGGAACACATGCATTTTCTCTTCCTGTGTTTTGCACTAGTTTCTCACAGTAGGGAGTTTATAAGCCTTTGCCACATAAAGTTGTTTGCTATTCTTTTCAGGTTCAGAATCCTTAAACTACACTCTAAACCTACTGTCAATGTTTTCACTGTATTGCTCTTTCTAAGTCATTAATCACTGGGACTGATGGTCTGTTTAATGGATAAAATTCTTGCAGACAGTCCTGTCTGGCAACTTATGTCTGTGGTTTCTCCATGCTGGAGGTGGTACCTGTTGCTGGTCCCACCTGCAACAGGGCTGCTGGCTCCCAGTTGCCCAGGTGAGGCAGGCAGGACAGGGCAGGACCTGGGTGGCTGCAGCTTGCTCCTACTGCTCAGCTCCTGTTTCAGCCTGTGGACGTGGTACTTCTCTGCCTCCCCTAGCAGCTCAAATGTTGTGTGAGTACAGCACAAAAAGACACTCACATTAGGATGCTTTCCACAGGTGAGTTGTTTTGGGGGTGAAAACCAAACCAATTACCATCAGTTTGGTTCTAGTGCAAATCACAGTCTAGTAAAAAAGTTTTACTGGACACAGCAATTTAAAAAACACTGCTTGGATACAGAGTGTGAAAGTAGTGTTGCTAAGCCATTATTTTCTTGGGTTGGCCAAAAACTGTCATCCTTCTCATCAAAAACTGGGGGCTGAGGAGGAGGGAGGGAAGAATAATAAATACATTGAGACAGCCATTCAGAGCTTGGGGCTCCAATCCCCATTATTTAGTACATTTGTTTGCCAGTCTGATTACTAGAAGGCAATCTGTAGCTCAGGCAGAACACTTAAAAGTATACTTATTCTATAGCATATACCTACTCCATTTTCCCCTGTCCCTTGCAAAGGTACTCCCTTCCTAAGGAAGCATATCTTAAAAGACAGGCAGAGTCCTTAATGCACATACAGTGCTATTGTAACAACTCTTTAGTATTCATAATTAATTTTTAGGGGGAAAAAAAAATCATTCTATTATAGATGTACACAGAAGAGTAAAACCTGTAATATGAATGAGGACACAGCACATTAAAAATGTAAATTAAGAATTAAATAGCAAAACAATGGAGTTCTGCCAATATTTTTATAAGCATACAATTGCTCATCAGTATCCAGTGTCATGTTGGCAGATTTGTTCAACAGGGAGTATAAAGCTGCAGACAAGATGATAGACTATCCATTCTAAAGGATGTACTCTCAGCACTGTCCTGCCTGTTAGGCATTCTCATGCTTTAAAATAGAGGTGAACACACTTGGAGCATGAGTGATGTGATACGAAAAGGAGCTCTTTTTTTTTCCCCCAGTTGTGAAAAATCAGACTCTTCTGCTTTACACACATTCATCTGTAAGCTTTTGTCATCAAAAAAGCAACAGTCCCTGTTATAAAGCCTCCAAAAAAGCACTGTTGTCAAAACATTACTATATGCTTGAAGCCCTTTTTATTTTAAACCATGTGGAGGGTAGTGAATGCAGTATTTTTATGCCAGCACCATTATACAAAGCACTTGAATTCCTATACTGGAAGAGTAGAGTTCATCAATAAGATCTGTATATAATAATCCTGCTTCTAATTCTCAAGAAATAATTTGATGCCAAGGATTTTAACACTTTGATGAGCAAACACCAGAGTTTTCACTAAGGCTACAAGGGGGATGTGAGTCCCACACATCCTCCTCAGGAGGAAAGCCAGCTCTCCTTGCCATTGCACTGATACAGGCTGTGACTGCAGCCACATGGGGAAAGTCTGGGAAAACTCCATTTGGCTCTTTCAAGGAATCCAAGGAGAGAAAAGGCAGCATTTAAGTTTAGGGATCCTTACTTGTAAAGCAGGAATTGACTTCACACCCTGAAATCTTTTGTTCCCACATCACTAGTAAAACAAAACCCCAACCTCTTGGAGAGCAGAAAGCTTAGCTGTGGAACCAGAGTGCTCACATCTCCCCACTCTGCAGACACATGTCCTTTTCCATTTACATAGTAACTAGGAGCAGAAGACTATTTTATGAACCAGACACTTTCTCATCAGCACACCTTTTTCACAAGGGTCAGGTGAATGTCAGCAAAGGCCCTACATAACCTTGCAACGAAGGTAACACATCCTGATTACACTGTAAAAAGGTGTTTTGTTTTAATAAATTAACATGTTTACACCAACATCTGTCCAGGTCCTCAGCATGGATTTCATGGGTTTAGTACTGATTTTTACCAATTGACTGAGAGTCATGTGTTCCCAACCACAGCAATAGCCACAGGAGGAAAAAAAATGGAATGGATCCTGTTACTCTTGAAGCCTCTCCATCCATCTCCCTTCAAAGTGTAACTCTATTAATCCAGCTGTTTTGCTGGAGGAATCATTGAGCAGATATCCAGGTGACTGCTGCTTCCACCAGTGTCACAGATGGGACACCCATGGGATTGTGTGACAGTGACACACCCTCTCCCTAACAGCACCTGGAGACAAATAGTCTTTAATGACAAAATCAAGTGTCAGCATAAGGTAAGACAGGGTTACTAGTGAAGAATGAGGCAGAGTAGATAATCTTCTTGCTTAAGCAAAGTCAAAGGCCGTGGTGGCTGTTGTGGTTTAACCCCAGCCCAGCAACTAAGCTCCACACAGCCCTGTGTGGAGGCTCACTCACTCACTCCCCTGTGGTGGGATGGGGAACAGAATTTGAAAAGTGAGAAAACACATGGATTGAGACAAAGACAGTTTAACAGGTAAAGCAAAAGGCCATGTGCACAAGCACAGCAAAACAAGGAATTCATTCCCCACTGCTCATGGGCAGGCAGGTGTTCAGCCATCTCCAGGAAAGCAGGGCTCCTTCACACGTAACGGTCGCTTGGGAAGACAAACACCATCACTCTGAACATATTTCCCTTCCTTCTTCTTATCATAGAATGAATCATAGANGGCAGCCTGTTCCAGCACCTCACCACTCTCTCTGTAAAAAACTTCCCCCTAATATCTAATCTAAACCTTCCTTCCTTTAGTTTTAATCCATTCCCCCTTGTCCTGCCATTATCTGCCCTTTTAAAAAGTTGAATCCCCTCCTGCTTATAAGCTCCCTTCAGGTACTGGCAGGCTGCAATGAGGTCCCCTTGCAGCCTTCTCTTCTCCAGGCTGAACAAGCCCAGCTCCCCCAGCCTCTCTTTGTAGGGCAGGTGCTCCAGCCCTCTAATCATCCTCGTGGCTCCTCTGAACCCTCTCCAACAGTTCCACATCTTTCTTGTATTGGGGGCCCCAGCTCTGGACACAGGACTCCAGCTGGGGCCTCCCGAGGGCAGAGTAGAGAGGGACAATCCCCTCCCTGTCCCTGCTGGCCACCCCTCTTCTGATGGAGCCCAGTTTTTTACTGCTGAGCATGATACCATATGACATGGAATATCCCTTTGGACAGTTAGACTCAGCTGTCCCAGCTGTGTCCCCTCCCAACCCCTTGTGCACCCCCAGCTACTCGCTGGTGGGGTGAGAAGCAGGAAAGGCCCCAGCTCTGTGTAAGCCCTGCTCAGCAGGAAAGAAAAAAATCCCTGTGTTATCAGCACTGTTTTCAGCTCAAATCCAAAACACAGCCCTGTATTAGAGCTATTATGAAGCATATTAAGTCCATCTCAGCCAAAGCCAGAACCCTGGCAATCAAAGCCAGGGACTCTATGAGTAATCTCACACCATGCCACAAAGTCAACTGGAGTAATACATTGCAGAGCTTCGATTTCCATAACAGAGTGATGAGGAAGGGGGGAGGCTAATTTAGCCACACTTACTCTTTGAGAGATGCACATTGCAGAGAAGAACATGGGTTTTCCTTGCCACAGAGTTAAGCTCATGGAAGAAATTCAACTTGGTGCAAAGACAAGCACCATGTGAAAAACCCAGGAGGATCATCACAAGCCAGTGTCATACTGTAGGGCTGCCTGTCCCACAGGTCAGCAAGCTGTGGAGCTGGGGCATCCATCTTGCTGGATTTACTTCAGGCAGGCAGGCAGGAGGTCCTGCCAGGTTTTCAGAAAGGAATTGCAGTGACAAAGCATCTAGAAGCAGCTGTGTGAGGATTGCAATACAAAGGCCTCACCCTGCCAGAAGGGACAACACTTTCTGACAGCACATGTGACCACCTGTCCTTCCCTGGGATCCCTCCTGTGCCCCCATCACCCACCACCCCTGGGACACCTAGCCAAAAGAAGTTTGCATCTAACCAGTGCATTGTGATTGATCAGTAAAAAGGGAAAAAATGGACTTTCAAAATGTGCAACTGCTAAACAATTCTTAGAGATATACACTGTTGACACTTTAAACCCCAATGCAAACACTACATAATTCATGATCCTCACTATATCAAAGCACACTGGAAAATGGATATGTTGCTTTTCTCTCAGGAACTTGAATTTCTATATTATTAAAACAGTTTGGGAGGTGGGAGGAGGAACCTGATAGATTTAAGGTTTATATTTTTCTCCTAGTACATTGCCAGGAAGATAAAATATTTAGTGGCTTCATATTCCCTAACCATATTTTTGACAATATGCTTCATGCTCTATTTGCCACAAAAGTTGTGACACTGCAGTCAGTCTTCAAACAATAAAGTATGCATTTGTCATGGCAAAAGATCAAAAAAATCTCATTTTTTATTATCCTGCCATTGGTTAAGTCAAGCTCTGATAATTAGGATATTGGATATTTATGAGGAGCTATTCTGCCTTTATTACTGCTTTAGGTGCCTGTTGACAGATGCAGCAAGACAATTTACATTGATATGTGAATTTGCCAGTATCTCAGTAATAATATCTAAGCCTAAGTCTATTAGAAAAAGGGTATGTATCTCACTCTTTGAATATATATTTTCAATTAATTCTGCTTTTCTAGCATTTCCTCTGGCATGTTGTCACTGAAGGTTTCTATCATTTGTTTGTGCTCTGATCAACTAGTAGCTCAAATTAAAGTCCAGAGGGTAACTGGATAAAAGCAGGTTATTAGATGAAAAAGGCAGAATGAACAACTATAATCTCCTAGCCTGACCCACTCAATAAACATGGGCCATAGGACTCTCCCCCTGAATCGATCCCTGCTGCTACTGCAGCATGGAGGAAGGAGGGAAGAGCAATGCTTCCCCAAACCACGCTGGCACATAGTCTCAGTGATGGAAAGCAAGTTACCAGCACCCAGGCAGGTGAGGGGAAAAGGTGTGGCTTGGGCTCAGTGTCAGTCTCTTTTCCCTGTCTATCACTGTCCTCAGTGATTTTTACTTCTGAAATTTCATTTAAACTAGGACTGAATTCTGCTTACAAATATTTACTTCCATTTATAGGATGCAGGCTGCTCCATATCTCACACCATGCTCTCTCAAGCTGTCCTTCCTCTCCTTGGAGCTAAAACCAATTTTTTTTATCCCAAAGAAATTTCCAGTCTCACTGTTGACACTATGCAATAACAGTGCACTGATCCATTCCCAGTTAATCTATGTCTATTCTACAAGTAAATGGTTCAATACTTCTTCTAATGATCTGTACATTTCAGATTTACTTATGCCTGAAAAACCTCCAGCAGAAGTTTATGTGTGCAGAAACATAAAATCAAGCATGGAGCAGTGTATAATTGCAGTGGACTGTATGCCTGAGACCACTGATTTAAGCAGAGCCAAGTAAAATCTTAATGCCTTCCATCACAGACACTTGAGATGACCTGCCTGTCTCAAGCATTTCCATGGAGGAATGAGACAGAAGGGAAGCTGTATCCTTCCAGCCTTGGCATTTACTCACGTCAACATCAGACACCTTTCCTGCTCACTGCTAACAACAGTTCAGTGACTTCTAAAAGTGTTAGACCTTTGGAGACAGAAGGGAAATTTGACCCTCATAGCTGAAATGACTCAAGGTCCCACATCACACAAAAGGAGCCCAGGCACATAAAGAGCAAAAAGCAGCTTACCCTTCTGGCTGAGCCCTCAACGAGCCTCTGGAGAGTTTCTTAGTACTCAGGAGGAAAGGGTGCCACAAAAGGAAGGTGAAGAACAGCACTATCGACTTTTAAAGTGGGAAGTTCAGGGTAATTTATTCTAGCAACAACCACTCTCACCAGTCTTCCTTTAACCATCTCACCATTAGGTCCTCCTTACTTAAGATGATGAGGAAAAAAAAAGTTTTAAATCACACATCCTTCACAGAGCATGGCAAATTAGGGCTAAGCACTCTAAAGAACTGTGTTTCATTAACAGGATATTTACAGCACTTGATGCTTTGGCATTGTGCTGTAATGGTCAACACCCTCTTTCCCAGGAAGCCTTTTAAATTAAGCCACAGTTTTTGTTTTGCTCTGGCTTCCACCTGAAACATTCTTCTGGGTCAGAGATATTTAGAACATGGATGGTTAGGAGAGAGTTTAAAAGGAATAGGTGGGTAAAGAATAACAGTGATTCTAACTTGACCTTTAATATGTTTTCAAAGGGTTTTAACACATTCTCTGAAGTTTGATAGTGACTATGCTCCCTTGGCCTCACTGACGTGAGGCTCTCTCAGTTGAGGTAGGTGCAGATGGGGACATATACACAGGGAAAGCAAAGACCAGCGTTTAACCCTATTGTACAACTTACACTTCAATAAGCTTTCCTCAGCTCTCAGGCTCAGTCAAGTCCACAAAGATCCTCCAAGCAAGAGAAAGGACAGAGACCATAAGGAAAGGAAGGCTTACCAGGAAAAAAAACTGGTTTAAATAATTCAATTTATTCATAATAGCCAGTCCTACCATGACCACTCAAAGGACAGCCCTGTTATTGCTGCCCCTACAGAACAAATCTATTTTGCAATAATTTGCCTGATCACATAAGTTATCATAATAAGAAAAGAGATTTTGCTCTTGCACTGTATCTGCTCCTTCAATTGACAGGAATAAGGTGGGCAGGGCAGAACCTGTGGACAATGTTAAAAGGTGGTGTTTAACCAAGCAAATATCACAAAATCAGTGACAAAAAACCTCCCAGATTTCGTGTGGGAGTTGTTATAACTCAATAATATTGCATCAAATGGATAACAGAGGTCAATAAGGAACAAATAAAGGGAACACAAAGCAAAGCATCACCACCAAGAGAAAACAGAGCCACTAGGACTCAGCTCACTTCCTCAAGACCGAAGCATCCATCAGTTACAGGGCATCAGGAAGAGGCCCTATAACTTTCAGTGAGTTATTACACAGTATTACACAGTAGGTGCCCAAATTTAACATAGTCTGGAATGAAATTAAAGCTTTCAAGCTTGAGACACAGGAAAGTCTAGTCACATATCTGGAGGATGAGCAGAAGGAATAGACCAGAAGTTATTGTCTAGAAATTTCTCACTTGCAGAAGTACCTGTGGAAGATGAGTTTGTAGAGGCTTCCTCTACTTGGCAGACAGGATTTTTTTGTCCTGAGAAAGGCCACTGTAAGATGTGTTTTTAAATAAAGTAATTGATTAAGGTTAGCTTTTCTTTTATATCTGCTTAGACCAGAAAGACACATCTGAAAGAGGTTTGACAGCACTCAGATCTCACTGGCACATCGATTTACTGCACGTTAAAGAGAAGTTCAAGTGAACAAAATAAAGACACGTCTGAAGCTCTGCAGACATGAACAGTGAGGAGCAGGGCTGCCAGGACACTGGCTATAGGAGAGTAGTCCATGGGGACCACATCACTGCACACACAGCATACCTGAGACCTGGGAAGCCACAGGAGCATTACGCTCCACTGAACTAAAGCAGACACAGCCCACAGCACTTGTCTTGCTCCTCTTGTGCAGGCACAGATATACACAGCACTAATAGCTAGAGATTAGCATGATTTCTCAGTATTTCAAGATTCTTGTCTTATGGCTCCCAGACACAGCTTCCAGCAGGAAACTCACCCTGCAGCTGTGAGCTATGCCAGGAGCTGCAGGGCTATGATCACATTCCTCAGTATTCAGGCACGATGCAATTATGTCTTCTTACCCAGCGGTGACACCATCTTTTGCTATAAAATCTTAACTTCTTCTAAGACAGCATATTCTGTTGGTCAGTTTGTGAATAGCCTGAGCCCATACGATAGGAGCATTAAGCACACTCTAAGCACTGAATAGCTTGTGCTTGGAGAAAGCATGAGCCAGCAGCTGCCTCCTGCAGGCCTCCAGCCTCTGCAAAGAGCTTCAGTTGTGACAGTGATGCACTGAGGGCTTCCATCACCAGAGCCAGCGGTGTCTCCAAGGCAAGCTAAATGTCCAACTGTTCCTCTAAAAGGCAATTTGAAATCTACCCTGCAAGGCATGGGGGAGGGGGGGAAAAAACCCTGCTTAATTCTGCAAAGAGACTCAATCATTATAGTTCAGGCCTGAGAGATGCCAATATTGAGGCAGATACTGAGAGCAGCCATAAGCCTCTACACCGCAGTAATCTCTGACTGCTGCTCAAGGCATGTGAGGGAGGAGTAGTCAGTTTGAGTCCTGGTACAGGCTTTGCTTGGGATAAAGTCAGTATTTGCGTTTAACCCCTTTCTGACCTCCGTGTAAAATGAAGGTGCCTGGAAGCAAAGCAAAAATAGTAATGAAACAGTTCATTGCTCAGTTCACAGTAAGCAAGGACATCAGAAACTTTCAGTACAGAAGCTAGTAGCTACAGTAAGATCAGTCTATTTGATGTTTGAATTAGAGGTTAAGGGCAGAGGAAAAGGAGAATTTTGCTGTTTGTGATAAAACTCATCCCTCTCTCTGGATACTGCTAAGCCATCCCTGGCAGGGATGGACTTTTATCCCTGGCTCAGACTTCTGAAGAACAAATCTTTTTGCATTTTGAATGCACCAGATGGTATGCCTTTACAAAACTGGCCCCTAGGGAAGATACCTCTAAAATCCCTTCCTGCAAGGACTTCACTCCCCCCTCCCCCAAATTACTCAGTTCAGGCACTGAGTAATGCAGGACAGAAACATATGCCTTTCCTTTGGCAATCGCATTGTGTTATGCTATTAAGAAATATGCCCAATCTGCCTCCTTTTCTGTTCAGTATATTGTGCTTCTCCTAGAGTGATGTATACCTCAGCCCAAATAGTTCTGCATGGCCTAGGCTGGGGTAATTGGATTACATTTATGTGAAACCCAAAGTGCTAGACGTTCTCAGGGGTGATTTTCTTTTTCAGACTGCCATTAGAGTCCCAAGGAAATCAAGTACAAAAGCCTAAACTAATCTCACATTAAACAGGATTTTTTTGATCAAGTTGCACAGGGAGGTTGACTTTTAATGGGAGTTGCACAGTTGAGGGACTAACACACAGAATAAATTCCCCAAACTCTTTATCCCAAGGGAAGAACTTCAAAACAAGAGAAGTGAGGAAGCCTGTGTTAATGCCCACACATGTGCTCAAGCTCACCCTGCTGTGCCCATGGGTGCTGGTAGCTGGTAATTCTTACAGTGGCAAAAGCCAGGATAATTGGACTCCACTGCAGCAAATAAAACACACTTACAAAGGAGTTAGCAATCCTTATCCCTGCAGTGCAGAAGTGTCCGAGGCACAGGGAGACCATACAGTTTGAACAAGGTCACTCAGTGGGACCATGGAAGAGCTGGGATCAGAACCAGAGTCTCAGACCCCACAGCTGTGGGGCAAGTGTGTTTACAGCTGAGGGGTGCTGGGAAGATAAGCTGCCAAGTTTGCTGTTGAAACTTTGCTCTCACAGTGGAAGAAGAAAAAGTCCTCCACCTTGAACATAATAAAGGAAGATACTTGTGACACATTTTGAGTTCCTGAGATATCTGTGAAATGTTTTGAATGGCTACTGTGAAAGGCCCAAGGATGCATTTAGATGTGCCTGCTGGGAAACACAGGGCACAAGCAAAACTGTCGGGTGAGAACGTGTACCTATCACTCCTCATTCCCAAAGGAGGAATATTCTCACAGTGCCTGGATCTGCACCCTGTGGCTGGCTCAGGACCAAGGGCATTTATTTGAACTGTATGGTTTCCAAACTGTAAATAACCATTTTGGACTGTGACAGGATTTTGTTATATTTCTAAAGGGAAAAGATATTCTTGCTTGGAAATACAATTCAGAAAACCCTTTCAAGACTACTCTGAAGCAGAGGATAGAGCATTCTTTCATAGACATAAAGTGTATTAACTATTTTCCATTATCTTACTAATTGGCTCATAACATCCCAGCAGCATTTATTTTTTTAGCACACTGCAACTGAATTGCCTCTGAATGGGGAGTAATTAAACCAGTTTCCCCTTTTTATTTTGTCTCCCTCTCAGACACAGACCTAATTTGGGTTCATCTTGAATGCTGTTACCATAGTATGTACTGTACTTGGGGCTGAGCAACAGGGAAGGCAATCTGGGAAAAGAAACACATAAGAATCTCAGGAAAAGAGTCAGAAAGACTCTCTGACTAGATTTATACCCTTTTCTTCAGAGCACAAGTCCTTCAGCAGAGAAACTATGCACTGTGTCTCAGAAGGTTCTAGCACGTGCTCACAACCCAAACTATGATGGAGCCTGGAAAGAGTGATTGGGAGAGGTGAATGAACCCAGAAAGAGATGCAGAGATCTAACAGAAATCTCACACACAGCAGGCTTATGGTTGTGGGTAGATCCAACACAACACTGCCAAACCATACTGCATATGTACCTACCTCACTGGCTGTTGTATGTGGAACCTGCAGTGCCCATACCTATGCTTTGGTTTCAAGCAGACAAATGTGTGCTGATTTGAAAATCATGCCTTGCAGGTCACTGCAGAGGAGAATCACACCAGTGAGCTCTGGGAAAGAACCATGCCAGGGGAATAGAAGTTGTCTTTCCAGGGGATCTGTAATGGGGCACTCACAGTGCTCCCAGCACTATCCTTGACTTTTCCTCAGAGGAGGAGGGAGCACCTTTTACCTCTGTCTGCTTTTTCCTCTTGGCATCACCTAGTTTTTCTTTCAATGGTTGATGTATATTTATGTTTGGAAAGGAAATTAGTCAGAGCTCAAGGATAACAGCAGGAATTCCTGGTAGCGTGGGAAATGAGGTTAGTGTGCATTAGTGGGTGTTAGGGAGTGTCACCACGGATGTGATACAACCTGGACAGCCTCAAAACTAGCCTGTGTCCTAAGTTCTTCCTTCCCCCCTGCCCCAGACTGGTTTGTTGTTTATAGGGTGGGAAAAACAGCAACACCTCAACTGCTGATTTTACGATCAGACCAAACCATCATGATGATGCCTTTTGGCTTTATGTTCTTGATCTCTTAGGAGCTTGGTTTTGCTGAGTGCTGAGCTAAAGCGACCAAGAACTTGTACTTTAATCTTTGTGAATGTTGTGGCTTAACCCAGAAAGCTGCTAAATCCACACAGCCTTTTGCTCACTCCTCCCCTCAGTGGGACTGGGGAGAAAACTGGGTTAAAAAAAGTAAAATTTCTGGGTTGAGATAAAGACAGTTTAAAATCTAGTTCCTGAGCCTTGGTCATGCCCCCAGCCAGCTACCCCAAGGTATATGCTGAGCATGACATGATATGATATGGAATATCCCTTTGGCCAGTTTGGGTCAGCTATCCAGGCCATATCCCCTCCCCCATTCTTGTGTATCACCAGCCCCTCATCAGCAAGGCAGTATGAGAAGCTGAAAGTCCTTGACATGGTGTAAATATTGACTAGAATCAAGCCATTGGTGTGTCATCATTATTTTTATCCTAAATCCAAAACACATAGATACACCAGCTACTAGGAAGAAAAGCAATTTATCCAGGACAGTAAGGAAAAGACATTTTAAAAAATTAAACAACAAAATTGTTGTTCTAAATATCTCCAGTTTGATGAGAAAAACCCCTGAGCTTCAGTTCTGAAACAAACAGGTGACTTTTTCCCCATTCCCCTCCCAATTCCTTTCTTTCACACTCCTTCCTTATAACCTTGTGGTTACCCCACCCTCAGGCTCATTTACACTAACAGGGAATGGAGAAACATGGGAGGGAGGACAGGATGAGAACTGAAACACTGAGGAAACAGAGGCTGTTAATCCTTCCATTGGGAGGTTTTATAAATAAAAGCACTCAGAGGGTTTTTCTTTTTTAGGTTTTAAAGACAGCCCTAACAGCTCAAACAAACACTAGCTTCAAAATGTGAATCAAGGAGAGTTGACTTTTCATCAGCCTGCCAAAATTCATTCCAGAATAAGCTGCTGACTTGGGTTGGACAAGTCACATATAAATGGGAAGAAGGAAAAATCTAGCACTGGAAGGTGTGGAAAGAAGCTTGTTGGACTCTGGATACCTTATTAAAAAAGAGGACGTAGAAAGTAACTACCCCAGTAAATTACTTTTGGTTTCAAGGTTGTGTTTCTATAAATTTGCTCCAAACTGAAAAAAAAACACTGATCATTTAAAACCTTCTTAAAACCAAGCAACTAAAAGAATTAGACTTTCACAGTAAGGATATTTAACTTGGTAGTTTTCACTAAGAATATTTTCTATAAGAAATGTGGCAATATGACAGTGGATGTATCATTGACAAATACACCTATAGATCTCTATTATGACAAGCATAAAAATCTATCTACACTACAATACAGCTCTACATAATAGGTTTTGATAGTTGGATATGTAGAAGCTGTCATGAATACAAATAGAGGGAAACCCTCTTTCCAGCTATTCTGCAACACAAATCTTTGTGTGTGCCACTGAAATAATTTCAGCTGCTTTTTAAAAGAAAAAGATACTCAGAAGGTGGTTATTCTCCTTCCAGCTACACCATCTAAAATTCTGTCCAATTCATCTATAGCAAAACACAGAGAACCTGGGGACATAGTCCCTGAGTACAAAGGTTACAATTTAGCAAAGTTATTGCTAGTAAACAAGTTTGTTTCAAAAGGTGTAAAAAATGAAACTTGTTAAAGAAAATCATTAGGATGGTGTCATGGACACAGAACAACTTAAGGCAGAGGGGAAGAAGTGGAGAATGAGGGAGACAGTCTGCTACTACTGAGCACTGAGAAAATGGCTATTTGGTCCATAGCTGTGAAGGGGTGAGCCCTAATTGAAAGCAAGTTAATTAATAAATAACTGAGCCACACTGTAAGCAAAGTATACTGTATGGTGCTGGGGCATGGAAAGGTGTTTTTAAAAGAAAACCCTTAACTGGTTCTCCAAAAGGAACAGGCAGCTGTGCAGTAGGATAAAAATTTGAAGTCATAAAAGCTTTGGGTGAAGTCAGAAACCTGACTTATGAAAGGAATAAAATCTTTAGTAGGCTGTGAATGGGCAGTTTCCCATATAGAAAATCTTCTGTCCAGTGCCTTCTGCTCTTGATAGTTCTTGTGTTTCAGATTATCTTCATCTGTAGCAGTTAACAAGTAATATGGCTTTATGAAGCTGCCAACTTTTTCTCCATCCAGAGAATTAAAAGGCCCTATTAGACCTGGCTCCAAAACAAGGGGGCAGACAATATTATCTCTTCCTCAATTAAACTATGCATATACCTCCAGTCAACAGATTTGGTGCTTGTTTTCAGGCGACTGTCCTGCCTGCTAGAGGAGGAGTACAAGAGCCATAAAAAACCTATTATGGGCAGGATGCAAGAGGGAGCCATAGATTTTATGAACATGAGACATTCCTGCTTTATAGGATTTTATAAGCTACAAAGAGGAAGTTGTCTTTGAAGCATAAAGTGGTGGACACTTTGCAATCACTTTTGGTCTTATGGGCATTCAAGGGGAAAACACCTCTGTCAAATCACAGTCTGTATAATCATATTTTCCACGTATAAACTACCAAATTAAAAGCAGGGAAGATACTCAGGGAGAAAAGGCTTCAAAGAAATTTCTTTTTATTATCTGCAGGTACTCACATACACAGTTCAGCCAGCTGAGAAGAAAGGAATTGCAGGTAGGAGGAAAAAAGTCTCCAAAACCTGATTAATTACTCACATTTGGTCTCAAATGAAGTGCCAGCAGTAAACTGTATGCACCTATCCCATTTAGAGATCCCACATGTTTGTTCATTGCTGATTGACTAGAACCAGCATATGGATGGAAGATGTAAAGGAAGAAACAGAAAGGAAGGAGAGGTTTCAGCTTCATTTCTTCACATCTTGACATCACACGCTCACAAAGCCTAGACTATTAGCATCAGATGTTGGTCTTTTCAAAAGTCAAAAATATTTGGTTGTGCAGCAAGCATTAAAGTGACACCCAAATCACTCACACAAATGGCTATTCCTGTGGAGTGATGTGTGCCTGAATTAAACTGGACAGTTTCATTGCTCTCTTAATTTTTCTACACTCCATATAATTCTTTTGCACATGAAACTTCAGATTTATTAGAAATTATAAGCCTACACCCTACGTGTCACTGGAAGCTTGCCATCCTAACACATAAAGCACAGACATCTAATGCACCAATGTGACTGGATGGGCAGGACTATGAGCAAACAAGCCTGCAGGCTGTCCCTGTGTTACTCCAAGACACAATCAGACAAAACAGATTCACCCAGGAGAGCTGTAGCCAGTCTATTTGGAAATATGACTGCCCATCAATGACAAACCAGAGACACTGCAAAGCAAATTATTGCACAGGCTAAAGATGAAAGAAACAAAAAAACCCCAAACCAAAACAAAAACCCAACAAAAACCCTCCCAGTATCTCCATGCTCAAATGAGAGAGAAAGAGAGAAAATGTTTAAAGCAGAGAAGTCCCTTATCTATAAGGGATAAAAATGAAGACTGTTCAAATGCAGATTGGGGAGAGATGAGGTTTTCTAACACTGCCAAGGGAGAAATACAAACATGCTGCATTTAAGAGCCTCAGTGCAAGTTATATTAAGTTTTCTTAGAGAAGCACAGTCTATGTCTAGCCTAATCTGCAAATACACAGAAGTTATTTTTCCTCTGAGCAGCTACAAGCTGGTGCAAATAATCCTCTTCATCTTCTAACACCAGCATCAGAGGTGGCTGACAATGAAAGTAGCAGCATTTCTTGCTACTCAAATCCATCTTGCCTTGAAAGCTGACTGCAGTTCATCTACTAACCCATGATGAATATCTTAAAAAAATACATGTTGGAGCTCCTGGGAGTGGTGAGCTTTTCAATGACATGTAGTTGTCTTTACAATGAAGATTCTTGCATATGCATTTTTGGGAAATGCAAAACTGAATTACCTAAGCACGTTACACTGCTGTCATGAAACCTGCAGTTCTCTGAAATAGCTGGGCCACTTCAGTAAAGAAACATTTCTTACCTAGCTTCAAAATATTCAATACATGCACTTAACATGCAACTGCTGTGTTAGCAAAAGCTAGAGAAGTTCAACTGTATAGGTTGAATTTCCTTTTTTACCATTCTTTCCAGTTCTATGTAGAACATTTGGTTTTGACATAGATTCTTTCTTCTTGCCTGTACAGTGCATATACAGTGGGCCCCTGGTCTCAGATTTGGCTCCAAAATACTACCATGTAATAGATAAATTACAAGATACATCACTGAAGCACCCACACTGGTATTGCTGTTTTCAGAAGTTGGTGACTCTAAAATGAGGGGCATCCAGCTGCTTTGATTTTTTAAAAGTTAACATTATAGCCAGAATGGGTTGTTTGCAGAATTACATTTTATTTGTGAATTGTCTGCACATCTGCAGAATGTAGATTTATTTTAACTTGTACTTTTGCAACTGGTCTGAGGATGAAATGCAACCTGGCCATAAAGTTTCCCAGCTGCAGAACTTTTTCTGTCCCATAATAGGCCTCAGATGAGGTTCAGTACTTGGGCAGGGAACTTCTAAAGCAGATTCTTAGTGATTTTTCCCCCAGCTTTTAAGTGGTGCATGTTCCTCTCTAAGTACATACACAGAACTTGCAAATATTAAGGAGCATTATGCATGTGTTTCTGTGGGAAGGCAGATCTAACACCAGAACTCTCTGCTCTGTCATGGTGCTCACATAAACAGTTCCATTTATTTCTGCTAGAGATGCCTATGATTTAATCATTAATCTTCAAATAGAATTTTCATCCTGAAGTGATAGTTAATATAAAATGGCATTGCTACATTTAAAATCATAATAGGGCTTAAGAATCTCAGTGCTTATTTTCCTTCACACATGATTTTACTTGCCCTTACAGACAATTACCAAGCATGAGGAATTAAAGTGCTGCTAGGCTAAAGACGACTCCAATAATATCTCACACTATGCAAACTTAGAGAACAATGTTTAACCAGGTTAAAGGGATTTCTGTTCAACAGTCAGCTTATTAAAGTTGACAAAGGGGACAGCAAGGAACAAGCCTGCAAAATCTCCAGAACCGCACAGCTCCTGGCGACCTCCGACTGCAGCCAGTGTCTGCTCGCTTCTCTGCCTTCCTCAGTCCTGAGGATGGATGGTTATAGAGAAGGGAAAATGCAGTTTTAGCAAAGACAGACCTAAAGAGAGTCACTTAACCTGCCCAGCATAACTAACAACACAGCAGAAGTTAAGGCAACCTCTACTACCAAGCAGAGAATAAATTCTCATTAGACTAACGTAACGGGGAAGGCCAACACATGCAAGTCACTTAGAATCATAGAATCATAGAATGGTCTGGGTTGGAAGGGACCCCATGGATCATAGAGCTCCAACCCCCCTGCCACAGGCATCACTTCATGATGATCAGCTGGAAAGAAGTCTCAGCCAAAGCACCTTGATCCACCCAGTGTCACAATAAAGGGAAGAAGCTTCACACATTTAAAATGTTCTATGAAAATCTGTTTAATTTTGCTGAAGCTATCAATTTCTAATTTAATTATGCTGAATATTGAATTCTACTTGGGTAACCCCAAATTGTCAATATGTTATTTTGCTCCAAAGGATTTCAGGTCCTTTCCTGTAAGACAATGCAGAGTTTATTGAATTTCTGTAGCATTGCCCAATTTTTCTTCTTTGATTGCACACCAGAATTACTTATTGTAAAATACTTATTTTAAAATCCTGACAATGACAAAGATATGTCCCCAATGTGATTTCAAGGATACACTTTTTTAAAAAAACCCAACCCCTTAGCAATAAATAAGTTGCATGTTCATGGGATAGGAAGCAGGATAATTACTCAACTGCTTTAAATAAATTGTGGTACCCAATGTTAATCAGCTTTAGTAACCTCAAAAAAGGAACTGAATGTACATTCATTTATATTCATTAACCAGGCAGATTTTCTATTTTAGGAAAGCAGAGGGGTTAGCATGTGTTTTTTGTTTCCATTCCTCCTATAGCTCATCAGTCCTTGGATCAAAACCATGATGTTTCACTTTAAACAGATTTTTTCATGCCTCAGTATTTTCTTCTAAACACCATATTGAGCAAAAATTATCAGAACCATTTATATATTAAAATAGTAGGAAAATTAAATAAATGAAATAAAGTGGGTGTCCTTAGGGACTGACTTTCTCAGCATTGCCTCAAGGGATGAAGAATTTTTAAATGGTGAAGTAAAGATGTCAATTATTTCTGACCTGAAGCGACCTGAAGTGTTTTGACACCAAAAGTCTGAAATGCTTCTAGCTCCTACTGAATTCAGTGCACTGGTCTCCAGTGCACCCCAACAAGCATGGTGTTTGCCTCACTCTCTAGGCTCTTAGGGTTTTGCTGAAGTTTTTTTCCCAAAATGTGGCTGCTCAGAATAGGAGCTATGTCCCCCTGAACTGAGTCTGATCAAAGACCAGAAGAAACAAATCAACAAAGCCACCTCAAAACTGAAAATAAACCTCCAAAATTTGCATACACACAAAGTCAAATGAATTGTTTCAGGTCCTGTTATTTTGCACTGCTTTTCTTATAAATGCAACGTGTTGCCAACCAAGATGGCCCTGAGCTGCTCTAAAGTCTGAGGAAGCTGCTCAGCATGAGGAATTTGACTTGAGATATGACAAATTGTTTGGTGAGAATGGCTACTTCTAATTAGTCAATACACCTGTATATCTATGTGTATATAATATATAGACATGTCTGTGGGCTTATATAGATTTAAACCCTCTTAGATAGTCCCTGGTGTCAAAAAGCCACACAGAATAGCAGAAACAAAATATATCTCAGTCTACTGCTCCCTTTGTTTGAGATGATACCAGGTATCAGGCCTTGCATACCCCAGCAGTGCAGGCTTGGAGGGGCAGTAAAGCCAGGCTGATCAAAAGCTCTCAGAACCAGGGGGCTGAACTCCTGCATGGAAGGCAGCTGACATCTGATGTAAGAACCAAAACACCAAAGCAAGCTCAGTGTTTGCTACCATCCAGTGTGCAACCCTGCACTAGGAATTTTAAAGGTGGAATACTAAAATGTGTATACCTTAAGGGAGGGCTTACTAATTAGTGTCAATTACAGAAGAAAATCTTCTTTTAATACAAGGTGAAAACCCAGGACATCTTGCCTATTCTTGAGCTATTCAATGCAGCTGACCTCCTACTGTTTTCTTCTACAGGGCAGGCTAGTGGGCAGGAGAGACAGAGAGCACACCATAAATTCACTTTCAGTGCAGAAGCAAAAACCCTCACTAATGACTACTCTGTGGTCTAAGACAAAGAAAACCTGAAAACTAATCATCCTGAATTTAAAAACCAACCAAACAAACAAAATCCACACAAAAAAAAAAAAACCTCCAACCAAACATTTTTTCCCCTTTTTTGTTTTGTTTTTAAAGCAGCTTTTCATTAGAATGTAGCAGAGGATCCTCCTGTCAATGAAAGCACTAGGAAATGTTTTCAGAGAAGCACAGTGGCCAGTGCAGAGCTCTATTACCAAGGAGGTGAACCAGAAGATAACATATAAAGATATGCAGACAATTCATAGTAAGGAAAGAGGGAAATTCACCAGAGCACTGCTATGGACAGGAGTCCCAGTGATGGGCTCAGACTACAAAGT
Source organism: Zapornia atra (assembly GCA_013400835.1). Classification (NCBI taxonomy): domain Eukaryota; kingdom Metazoa; phylum Chordata; class Aves; order Gruiformes; family Rallidae; genus Zapornia; species Zapornia atra. The sequence goes on along the minus strand of VZTU01019257.1, from coordinate 68,237 downwards.
GTGAGGGTCTATTCCCTAAGACTACTTGGGCCAACATCAGATACCTTTATTTCTCCACTGATGCCTATTAAATTGCATTAATGCAGTGGAGCTCTCTCATGCCCCAAGAGGTCCTCCACAGAGAGCAAGGCACAGGTGCCAGCTTGGAGAGAGAAGCATTTCTGATTTCCATTTCTGAGCAGAAACGTCAGTGCCTCATGGAAGGCTTGTTAGAGCCCATTGGGGATCCTTGACACTGTCCATGTGGTGTGGGGAAGCTGCTGTCCTCCTCACATCTTAACAAATTTGGGAGCAATTGTTTACCTTGATTGGTGAAGACAAAAACTAAAACAATGGTAATTACAGCACTCAAGGCCCAGGAGGAAATTTTAAAAAACAGCTTTCAAGGTCAGGGTTTCAGTGGAAATAGATCCCTATTGACAAGGGGCAGAGCTTCCCTGAGCTTAGCAGAGCTGATGGCCACATTTGCAGGATGACTTCACCATGTACATTTTCAGTGTGTTGGAGCAGCAAACGGAAACACATTTAGCTGATGTGCAGCACACAGAAGGGTTAACCTCACATTTCATGACAGAAGTTAACCCAAATAAGGTCTATGCTATTCAGTCTGAAGGGAAAAGAAATCAATTCTGATTCCCATGGGTAGGATTTCACCACTTGATTAGAGAATGAATCTTTAAAGTATACTTAGAGGAAAGGTATTTGCCATTTGCATGAGAGATGGGAATGGCTGCATCCCAAGTTAATGAAATCAAGTCTTCTGTGCCTGTTTGAGGATTTCATCTATTTGAATTATGCAAATATCAAATATAACTTCATTGTATAAAACTTCAAAATGAGAATGCTATCCATCCACCCATCCAGGGAGGCCAAAATAATATCTCCACTCTCCACAGTTAACATTGTTTCATTGAAGACCAGCAAGAGGTTATGCTTTGGTCCTACAGCACTGCATTCATTCCTGTGTGGCAGCAAATGAACATTAAGTAATTTTAGATTTCATTTCCATTTCATAAAGTTACAGCCATTCTCTGTTGGAGATAGGGACTCAGAGGCAGGCGTTTGAACACTAGTCATTGGGCACAGGGAGACTGACGGCCACATAGCTTCTGAAGGAGGGTGTAAAGACAGGCAAGCAGAGTGGTCCTGCCATGGTATCTTGCCCTAGATTCAGAGGCTAAAACTCACAGGAAATGGATCCTTCATTGACTGACAAAGCCATGTGTTCACCAGCAAAGCTGTGTGGTCCCAGACCAGCTTTCCAAACGTCTCCTTTTGGCAACAGGTATTTACCAAGAAAATGTTTGGCTTGGATAAGATTTCTGGACCTTCGCTGCAAGTTTGGCACCCTCCCAGAGGGCACTGAGTAATGCAGTGCCACACCAAGGAGCAATCAACATAACCTCTTCCTTCCAACCTAGTGGAGATCTGGGCTTTGTGACCAGAGACACACCTCCACTCCCAGCACAGGAAACTGTCCAAACATGGACATGCAAAAGTTAATCATGTTCCCTACCCTAGAAACTGAATTAGTTTGGTCCAGCTCTCCATTTGGAAGGCTGTCTCTGAACACGTCCTGCTCATGGTTTGAATTTTTCTCATTTCTGTCTGCACTCATTCACAGCCCTTATAGACCTATTAGTTGTTGTGCCAATGCCATCATTTAGATCAATGCAGAGAACATGGCCATATTTTGTAATGTGAGAGTATTTGCTCTGCAGGACAATGTTTCCTAAATTGTCAATATGCTCTTCATAATAGAAAAGCAATGCATTTAAATGTTGGCTTGGACATGAAGACAAATAGAAAGGGGACATTGAATTCCAAGTTGCTATCAAAAAGCTTGTTAGAATTCAGTAGATGTGTATGTGAGCAGGAATAGGAAAAGGGAAGGGAATCAAGACAGTGGAAAGTTTCAATCTCCAGATACTAACTTTTAAGAATGAACTCCCAAGTATTCAAGGTGGGGAAAATCTTTCAGAAAAGTTGCCCTACAACTGAAACAAAGGCAAACTCCTTGACCTAAGGCCTAACATAAACAGGCTGGGGTCCTTAGGCAGTTTCTAAGGATGGACAGCAAGACTGCCAAGATTAACTTGTTGCACAGTGAGATCAGATTGATTGTACTGAGTCACTCCAATATGGCTGTTACTGAATCAGTTTTGCAAGATTTTTAGGCCAGGGTACAAAAGAGATCTTCCTCTTTCCTTGGTACTCACTGCCCTAGAGTAATTCTCTGAGATGGTCAAAGGTATGTGTAAACCTGCAAACACCAATAGATGCTGTTACATATTTTGACAGGAATTGATGCCATCATTACTACCACTAGAATTTAGGCATTTCAGCTTTCAAGACAATTTTAAGATCACTTAAATACCGTTTTTCAAAGATCTGTGACACAACCTATTCCATCCGTTTCAGACCTGAAGTTCTTTCACTGATCAGAAAGATCTAGTGAATAAACTTGTGACAGAAAGTCAGAGATCTTTTAGCAGTTTTACTCTTCTGAAGGGCAAGGACAGACTTAACCAGCATGCTTTCTTTTGACTTCTGTTTGTCCTCTACCATACCACATTAGTTCTTATCTAATGGTTAAGAACCTGACGTGTTAAAGTCATGTCCAAAACAGACTGTTCGAGCCTCTGTGTACCATACTGCTGAGGTACTGCAATCTTTAGTTACCTTAAAAGTGTCATTCTGATTACAGGCTCAGTCATTGGAGTTTCAAAAACTTCTTTTCTATAGATATCCTTAAGCATTAATTAGAGACTTGCTGAGGACCTTTGTTCTTCCTATCTTTAAAGGACAAATTTAAGTTCAGTTTTATTTGCAAAATCAGAGAGCTCAAAAGTTGACTTTATTGGAGAGACACAAAGAAAAATAATCACCAAATACCAGAGCTCATTAAATGAGATACATTTTCACTCCCCACCACCACCCACCCAATAATGAATACATTTATTATTGAAAAGTTTATGGGGGTGGAGAGGGAGAATTTGAGAGAACATTTTTTTCTTGTTCAATCAAGTTTTTTGTTCTACTATCTTAAAAAGCTCTTGTTCCTATACCTGGCTGGAGGCCAACTCTGATAACTTGCTTATTTTCAGATATACAAAAGGTTTCAGATTAAGACCAGACATACTGGGACAGATCTAGGACTCATCTGTCCATTAATTTCTCTCTGTGATGATCCCACATAGACATCTGTGGGAGAAGGAACAAGCATAGAAGAATTTTCCTGTACTATTCACAGAATTTCTGGCAGTCAGCAATATCAGGACTTCCTAAAGAGGAGATTATATCTTGTTCTTGACAGCACTATCCTTCAAGGTTGCATTTAATCTCCTTTGGAACCCCCTTTCACATTTGGCCTGCACAACAATAAGTTCCAAGCTAAATTTTATGCTTTGTGGAAAAAGTGCTAGAATAATTGTAGTTACTGCAATGTAACAGAAGGGGTACACATATACTGAACTCCAGAGATTTTTCTATGAAGGAGCAATCAGAAGAATCTTCAAATATTTCTTCAAATCAATTTCAACACCACCATACTAGACACACCACTGAAACAAAAGACTGAGCATGAGGTGGCCCCTCCTTTAGCTATGTAAGACATTCAACAAAAAGCAAGCTGGCAATATTATATGGAAGAGCAAAGCAAGGTGGATTTACAGATATGCTGTATAAACAGGGACAAAAGACTTAGACTACCATCTGAAGGGGACCATATCTGAGCTCTTTTGCAAGGTTCTGCTAGAGATTGGAACTGTGTGGCTTCCTGAGTATCTGTGAAGATGCTACTTAATAAAACATGAGAAAAGAAAGTAATTTATGTTAAGTGGGGACAAGGATGGATAACTAAGCAATGCTATTTTCTCTAATGCACCTCTGTGTCTGGGTTTCTTCATACCAATAGGTAAAGTTTAGTTTCCTGGTGCTTATTACGTATTTGCAGGTAGATATCAGGTGGGTTTTGAGTGCTCACAGAATCCTCTCTACATGTTTACAGAACAATCATACACTTGCCCTCAGAGATCCCTAACTCTAACCCCATAAGCTGCACTTTTAACTTAAATACCTTCTTTTAAAAAATTAATAAAACCAAATATAGGAAGTGCTTTTAAGAGAGAATGAAACACAACCACCACAGACCTAAGAACAGCTTAAGGGGAAATGAGGAAAAGTTAGCTCCTTACACCTCCAGCCCTTTTTCTCCATTTCACCTTTTACTATACAATGAAGAGGTTCTTGGCAGACTCATTTAATCCATAATATTTTGACCTTGATATTACTTATGCACCCACAACAGAAATCACTTAAGTACAGGGCATCTAGTAGTATAAACATGCTTATGATGACCTTAAAAAAGGCTAAAAAAGTGCTACAGCACATTGTGCCAGATAGAAGTTGAAATCTTAACTGTTTGTCTTCAGTGGAAAACATAATTTTACAACTCTTTCTTACTAGTTTTTCAAATGTGCTACCTATCCAGTAGAATGATAAATTTAGGAACTCACAGCAATGAAGGGGGAAAAATAATCTTTAACCTAATGGTTGGCAGTTGATTGGATCTTAGTTTCTAACACAGATGTTGCCTGTAGGAAACCAAGAAGTTATGTAGAATGAAATGCAAAGCTTCACATTACTAATAAATGCTCAGATGTTAAAGCTCTCTTCCATTAAAATTCACGAGCTAGCAATCATTGTTTGAAGATAATGGTCTTAACACCAGCTAGGAAAACAAAAGATTTAATTTTGTAAAATGCAGCATAATTGGAGTATGAAACAATAAAAGAACAGATAATGCATCTAGTTTTTACAGGTGAAGACTTCAATAAATCATCTGTGAACTTCCCACAAATGAGTCCTTAGTCCTATCTACTGAAACTGGGGAGTTGCAAGAGCAATCTGCATTTGAGATGGTGTCTGGTTCAGAAGAGATAGCAAGAAAACAGAGAGAAATTGGAAAATTAATGCTTAAGACAACAGTCTCTTAACCAACTAATGAGAGCAGCAGACCAAAACTGATGGGATGGGGTTACTTAATGTAGGGCTGCTGTATCCTGTCTGAGGGCTATCTCCCTCAACTCCTTTCATACCTGGAGCGACAACTGTATTTCTCCGGTTTGATGGAAATAAAAATTCCTGTTTCTTATCCACTCTTTGAAGAAAGAGACAGCTTCCAAATCTTCTACTTGTAAGAAAACATGCCTTAGAGAGTGTTTGCCATGATACAGATTGTGTTTTTCAGAAGCTGAGATGACACAGCCAGATCTCAGCTCCCCAAAGGCAGATGCCCCCTGCCTGGTTTTTGTCTCTCACTGCCACAGCGAGGGATGTTGCCTGCACTTACTTCCTACTTACTCATAGCATATACCTAGGGCTGCCAGAAGAACCAAGGCCCAACAGGGTTTTTTTTAAAAATACAGCTTGTGTGTGTGAGAGAAAGATTAATAATACTAAATCTAGGGCTTTAATGAGGCTTAAAGACTTTGGGCAGAGGCATGTACAGGGCCAAAGTACTTAAGATATCTCAGCTGTCCACTTAGGCTCTGGACAACACAGATGGTAGAGCATAAAGAAGAGGAAAGATATCTTGTGTTTCCTGTGCCACAGGCTGAGCTAGGCTGAAGTAGTGCATCTACAGCTCACTATCAGTCCAGGTGAAAAGCTGTTTTCCTTGTAAGCATCTGCTGAAAGACAGAAGCACAGCCATGATTTTCACTGAGCACTAGTAAAGTAGCTGCAGTCCTCATGGGCCTCTCATACACAGAAGCAAAGACAGTACTCACGTGTCCCCAGAGACCATATCTGCCAGGATATCCCAAATGGAGCCTTCTTTGGATTACACTAGTGGTGAATTTGGTTCTCTGATGACAGTATTTACAGGGTTAGGTTGTTTTTAAAGCTGCAGACTTTTCATGTTGAAGCAATTTTTAAGTACTGTAATGCAAAGTGTAATCACACATTGATTTTTCCATTAAAACTACAAAAGTCTTAAATCCCCTGGGGGTGCTGGCCTCAATTAGTCCCTATTCTTCCATTCTTTTTCTCTCTGTACCATTTTGCCATCCCTCAGCGTAGGAGGAAGGAAGACTGCCTACTTAAACCAAAAGCACAATCTTCTATTACCTGAGTCCAGTTAAAAGCAGCACTAGATAAATTGCTTTCTGTACAATGCAGAGGAAAATGATGCTGTTTTCTGCTTATGTTCATTTTTAAATTACAGTGTGGGAAAAACCAAAACATACAGATATCTGGATTTTGGAAGCTTGCCTCAAGTCTATTTTACTGTGGCTATGTGCTTTTTTAAAACCAGCAGAAGTCCCACAGCTCTTCAGAATGGGTTGTTTGTACACAATTGCCCTGAGAAGTCATAAGCCTTGAATGCAGCCTTTCCATTGTCATCTGTTGAATAGCTGAGCTCAGTTTTGTGCTACCAGCATTCGGTGACATTGATTGGTTTTGTCATTGACACCAGGTTAATACTTTTGCAGAGAAGAGGAAATCAAATTTTACTGAACACCAGTAGGTAAATCCTTTGCTTTTATCTATTTTCCAGAAACAGCACCTAAAAGAAAAATCTAACTAGTGACAGAGGGTGGATGTCCCATTCAGGTGAATGGTCAGACCCTGTCTACTGGTCTAAGTGTTTCATATTCCTTGCTCAGCCCCTAATACCCATTCAAGTGCATTCAGTCTCCTACTCATCCTGTGTAAGTCAAAGCCCTGCTCAGGGAAATATATAGATGGAGATACTATATAAAACACAAAGATGAAAATTAGCCTACAATGTATTTATCTTCAGGCACCTCTCCAACAAAGTCTCTGAAGAAAGGCAGCGGAGTGGAATGATTAAAGGAATGAACCAACAGGAGTCAATGAAGCCAAGTTTAAAGAACACGTGCTGGAGCTGTGTTTTGGAATCTAATCAATTAGTTTATCCTTTCAGTTTTTGTTCTAGCCCCAAGCTTTACCTTTTTCAAAGAGGAAAAAAACCCAGTGAATTTCCAGCCTGTGAACAAGCATCTAATTTTCCTGTAACAGAAGTCATACTATTGTCAAGTTGCACTGTGCCTGAGTCATCTCTAGATGACAACCACGTATTTTTCACAACTACTTGAAGTAATCTGCCTCCTGAAAACCCATTTGCCAAGTGCCTTACGAAACACATTACCTTAGTGAGCTTTGGAAAGGCTATTTCTACACATGGTACCTTTATTCTGAGCAAAATATTAATCTGCCAGCACTAGTATATGGGGAAAATGGTGCTCCAGCTTAAGTCCTAAGAGGTCTTTTTAATTTCTAACTTAAAGTTTTATCTAGTTTTCACTTAGGGCCGGGTACAGCTGTGTCCATGGTATTTACAGTGGCATTTGGTATTGTGATAGAATAGTCTGGCATTGTTTTAACAGTCATCACCAAAACAGTGGCAGGAGAGGAAGCAGGCAGCCCTGCAAATAGGCTGTAGCACAAGATCCAGCAGATACATTAGTAACTCTCTATAGCATTTGTGGCCACAGTCAGGTCACTGCCTTATTTCTGGCTAGCTTTTCCAGCCCTCCCCTTTTGCCCATTTTATTTGGATTTAAAGACTCTTTCCTTCTACGGCACTTATCAGAGTCTCAGTAAAGCCTCTAGCTGCTATTGCTCTATAAAGCAGACCAGACCTGAAGCTACCTGTATCATATCACATAACACAAAACCAGCACTACTACTGTCTTCAGGTTGACAGTATTTGACATACTTAAGTATTAGACTAAAGAAAATTTTTTTTTAAATTTAAAAAAATTTAAAATTCCAACCACTGCCTCTCTCAGATGGAGGAACTGGCAGATTATGATAAGCAATTCCCTTCCCTGCTCATTAAAGAAGCTGTAGGATGTTTACTGTCTAGGCATGTAGGTAAAATTAATCTTACATCAGAAGGTCCCGCAGCAAAAAAGCTGCAGTTCTGTAGTGATGGGAAAGAGATTGCAGAGAGAATCATCTGCCCTACTTGGTATAGGAGAGCTGCTGGAGTCAGGATGGTATCAGCAGGGTCTCCAGTCACGTAGGTCCAGCTGCAGCTCTGGCTCTTGCCAACTGCTGCAGCTACAGCGGTGTTTTAACACACCTATCTCAACACTTTTCTATCAGACAGATTACTTTAATATTTCTCTTTTTAAGAAGGAAAAGCTTGGGAAAATGGACATTTCATCACAGTCAGGAGACAGAGTCTCTAAGTGGTGTCCAGATGCTGTCTGGCAAATGGCAAAGCACCCACAATGCCTAGTAGCTCCATGCAGTGGGAACCCTCTGCTGTGCAAACAGAACAGTACTGCTCCAAAGGGAAAATGGGAAGTTTATACAAAGAAAAGCAGAGGGTGTAGCAACACTAAAGGACTTCTTTATTTCAATGTATTTACAGTGGTAGGCTTGATAAAAAATAATCAAGGCTTTTAGCTATTATTGACCAGATCAAGAAGGATGTAGCCATGGCCAGCAAGCAGGCCCTGTTAGCATGGCGTTGCCAGTGCTGAAGCCCACCTCACCAGTAGCCTGCATGGAGGCTTGTCCCTTAGTGCTCTCCATTCCTAGTGAGCAGGCCAGCTGGTAACATTTCCTAAAGATTTTTAACTTACATAGCTTCAGCTATGAAAGTGCTTTCTAACATTTACAGTTATTATACTAGCTCTCTCTTTTACAGGATCCTTCCATTACACTCTCCTTCTTTGCTTGCTATAACCCAGTTATAATGTATAAAATAACACATGTAAGTCCCCAAATTCACCCTTTCTTAAAACCTCACCAATACAGTGGCCAAGGCCTGAGCTCAGGTGTTGGAGCAGCAAGGGGTCCCCAGCAGCACCTCATGACCATTTAGGTAGCCCTGTGATCATTGCCCTGCCCTTTATAGCCACAGGAGAATGAGATGGGGTAGCCACCCTGCCTGGGTGGGCCAAGCATTAGGAGGTTCTAAATATTGTTAAAAGCTTGCATTTCACCAAAGTGCTATCAGCCAAGTATTTTCATGAGCACTATAGCTATCCAATTTCTGCTGCAGGGAGTGGAGAAACTTTTATTAACAAATGCTGCCATGAACCACTCAAAAAATTAAGTTCAGCTCTATTTTCCCCACTACTCATGACAGGCCAGACTCATCCAGACCCATGTAGCCCTTCACTAGAAGACCTACCACCCTGACATAAAAAAGCTGCTTTAAAAACAGCTAACATAGGTAACCCACAGAGTGTTAACCAGTCTGATCCATACTGCTCATGTGGATGGGCTGACCCACTGGAGGCAGTGGAGTTTTACCACCTGACTCACAAGAGGATTAAATAAATCACACAGGCAGAAACTGTGGGCAGCATGTCCCAGTCTATCCAAAGGCACAAAATGCCTAATTTCAAAAGCAGGAGCATTATGCAAAGCCTTACATGTATTATCATGTTTTTCTTGAAGCCAATAGCAATAGTGGGAAGGCAGTTGGAAGGAATAGCCCTGCACAGCCTACTTTATAACAGCAGAATTGATTTTCTCCAAAATACTGGGAAAAATGTGCATTCCTCCAGTGGGGCAAATCTACCAAAATTCAAGCTGAACAGCCCCTGGAAGTACTCCCTCACCAACATCAGAGTTATTATTGCAACTGTTGGGCTAGTGCCTCCTCTCCACCATGAGTGTAGCAAGGTAGCCAGAAACAGGAGCTCACTTCTCTGCATCAAGAACTTCAGATCTCCCACCAGACGACCTGGGCTTAAAGCCAAAAAAATTTGAACATTACAGCCATCTTCCTTGGACAAAAGCTCTTCCCTGTGTGAGCTCACAGCACAGTGGGGGTCTCCTCACTTTGTCCCTTGTCACCTTCCTCTTCCATCACAGTGGTGTCACCCCATCTGGACCCCATCCTGCAAGCATCAATACTACCTACGGCAAGTAGTCTTTCACTTCAAACAATTACAATTCATTTTCTTAAGTGCCACACAATAACTTGACACTAAAAAAGCATCAGTTCCTTCTTGTGTCTCCTTCTACTTAGCTTTTTCTCATAGTCAGGAGATTTATGAATTTAATCTCTGTTTTATAGAACTTATCACTTTTAACAACTAGAAGAAAATGCTAAATTGTTTTTATTGTTGTTAGATGTTCAAAGACATCATGCAATATACTGTCATTTACATTTCACATTAAAAGTGAAATATGTTAGGAATGTGCAAGTATTTGTTTTAATTTGACCCATCTGTTAAATGAAAAACAAAGATGACTTCTAAATCACTATATTTAAATTCAGCGATTTGTAAACAATTTATATGTTCATTTCTTCTGGGTTAAAACTGCCCTAAAGCATCACTCTTATGAAAACTCAAATTAAATTGCTTTGCATTGTTCTCAGGCATGCAGGCTACGCTTTCTTCCTCTTCAGTTTATTAATTTATTTCTCAAACCAAGTAAATTACCAAGACTTTGTATAAAGAGCCACTGAAATCTTTTTGGGGAATTCATGGAATGATCTGCTGGCTCCAGAAAGCTGAGAGCACAAAGCATCAGATACAGGTGAGAAATTCTCTGAAGAAAAAGGATGAGCCAATCACTTTCATTTAGCTTTTAACACTTCTGCAAGCAGCACCAGGTCTGCTCACACTAGACCATCACCAGGGAAGAACAAAATCAGGAGAAGAAAAGCCACTGAATTTTTACCTTCATCTCTCAAACTCTCTAGAACATGCTACAGGATTTGAATCTTAGACTGGACTCTAATGTAGCAGCAAATGATAATTCACAAGGGGAGGAAGATCCACAGACATTTAAGGATCCCACATTAGCCTTTAACTTAAAGGGCAGAGCCTTATCTCTTTTTCTTTGTGCAATACGCCGTACTTAGCGCTATCTGCTAAGTCTCTACCCCAGAAATCACTCCTTTTCATGGAGTAAAGATAGCAAGAACCCTTTTAATCACAAAGATATGGGGCCTCTCATCCCAGATCTTGTGCAAGGAGATGATTTGTTTCTTAGAAGTACAACCTGAGCAGGAGGAAGTGCTCTGTACTGTGGAGTGTCATATCTGAAGCCTTTGTCACCCTCTCTGGTGGCACAGTGCGCGGCTCCACCCTTCGCCCAAACCTTTGAGTCACACACCTCGTCTGTGTGACAGGTTTTCACCACGTTCCCAACTCTAATACAGCAAAAGCAGAGCTGGGTGCACCCCAGGCTCCTTACCCTGCTGCTTCATGCCCTAACCACAGGCCATGGCAAAAGTAAGACTAGATGAGGAAGCAGAGAATTTTAATATAGAAAAACTACTTAAAGCAGTAGAAGTGGACAGACCTGTGAGTTTCAGTTCCCCCCTCTGCAATACCAAGCAGAGCACCAAAATGTAACCCAGAATACTATGTCTACTGTGCATTCCTACTCTAGATGGTTCATTTATTTATAGCCAGTATCATATTAAGCAACCAACAGAACAAGAACTAGCAGTAATTCAGCCAGGGCATGATTAAGGGTGCCTCTAAGAGCATCAACAAACGTGCAGACTACATGGATCACAGCCCAGAAAGACTCCAAGTTGTTGAAATGACAGCTTGATTAGTTTTTGTCTGATAAATGTGGTGAGAGAAATCAGAATCAAACATAATTCCAAGCTTATAGGCCTTCAAATAAACCCAGGGAAAAAATAACAAAAATCAAAGAGGGCAAGAGGATTTTGCAAGACCAAATCAAGTCTCCAGCCCAGCTTTCTTAATGCTGGGATGTAACAAAGCCACAACTGCTGAGGTTAAGTGAATACCCTCCAGGGAACCTCCTGAATTAACAGGGACATGCCTTCAGAGTGGGACAAGCTTCAAATTTTGCAAGAGAAGCCTTCCCTCCCATCAACAGCTTTACTAAACATGCACACATTTGTAACTTAATGGGAAAAGGTGCAAGTAGAGCTACTTTATATCCAGGCAACCCCTGCCTATTGCTACCCCAAAGGTCAAGTAGCAACACCCTGTTACCCATATTGCTGCATGTAGGGATGCATTAGAATCAACCAACAGAAATAGCAAACAGTAAATGGATTTTGCCTTCTTCTTCCCTCCCACCTGTTCTAACCACAGAAGAGTGAGTCAAAAATATGCAGGGAAATTAGATTTCTTAAAACAAATCACTGCAACCAAAAGCATTCCTCTCCCTCATTTTGTACCAGTTTCAAACCACACATCTCCCCCACTTGAGGGAATTTGGTGAGATAAAGTGGAGGCTTCTGGGCTTTCTACCCATGTGGAAAGTGGGCAGGGAAGTGGAGGCAGAGTAGGATGGGGCTCTTACCTAGAAATAAAGTGATCTGTCTCCTGGAGGTCCTGCCGTCCGAACTTTCACTTTTTCTTAGGTACTGTTCCTGTTGTCTTAGTCCACCTTTCACAGCAACAGTTCCTTCCTTGTGGATCATCAGGGTTTTCATCATGCTGTGGCACATGAAGGTGACAGATCCCAGCACTATGATGTACACAGCAAAGGCGCTGAAGATGCTGCCCTGAAAGACGGCCCACTTGGAGGAGAGACTGGTACAGATGGTCATATTGTGCTTCAGTTCAGGGGGGTGGTACCTGGGCATACGCTTAGCACAGGCAATCACACCTTCATAGCCTTCGATGGTTTCCAGAGGATATTCTGTGCCCATGGCAAAAAGCAGGGGCAGGGCTACTATGACAGATGTCACCCAGACAAAGGCAATGAGCAGCTTCACTGTGCGGGCTCCAGAGACTGCCTTGAATTTGAAGGGGTGGCAGATAGCCACATACCTCTCAAAGCTGAGGGTGGCCACATGCAGCACAGTGGCATAACTGCAGGCTTCAAAGAGGAAAGAATAGAGTTTGCAAGCCACGTTACCATTGGGAGTGGAAAAGGGTCTCCAGATGGCACTGAAGAACTCCACAGGCATGCCCAGAAAGATGACCAGTAAGTCAGAGCAGGCTAGACTCACCATGTGGTCTGTGACCTCCTTCTGCAGGTAGCCTTTCTTCTGCAGGATCCTAGTAGCCTTGATTGTGATACTGTTGCCCAAGATACCCGCAACAAAGATGCAGACATACACTGAGGCCAAAGTGATTTTGATCCAAGTAGACACTTCAAACTCATGGATGTGGCTTTGATCAATGAGGTGAGAACAGTTTGAAGTAGACGTCAGTCCTGCCATGAGCAGCCCCCAGGTGGAGGGGAAGGCAGGAAGGCCCCTCTCAGATGTTCAAGTTCACAGCCAATAGATCCTTTCTCGCTTTGCTCCTCTCACCCAGCCACACAGGTCAGAGCACTCAGGTACAATGAATGCGTCTCAACTAGCCACACCTGCAGGTTCTGTTAGTAACAGCCACTGAGTCAATAAGCCAAGCAGGAAAGTATTTCAGCTTTTACCTATCCTTACAGCAAACACCTCTTGCTCCTTTTGGATTATCCTCCTCTTTACTGAGTGAATCTCCTGTTCTGCCCTTGGCAGTGTGAACTGTCCTCCTTCCACCGCTTGTGTCTTCCTCTGCAAGCAGAAGCAGCTTTTGGTTCCAGCCTGGTGCAGGAGGAAGTGAGAGTTTCTGTGTGGTTATAGCTTTCTGTTAACCATTAACCTAAATCTTGGCTAGCCCTAGTCATTGGCAGTAAAGCAGGTTTAGGGAAGGAAAAAAAGAAAAAGAAGAAAAAAAAGAAAAACAAACAAACAAAAAAACCACCCAAGCTTTGAAATTCACTTCCTGTAAGAGAACCTCCTTCTCAGAGACAAAAAGAGGTGTCTCCTAAAGCTGTCAGGTTGGTGGGGTCACGCTGAATGTGTGAACAGGCTCTCAAGAAAAGTATCTGCTCGTGAGTTTTACATTAACTGAGCTTCAGACTTTACCTCTGTATGCAATGATACCAACACATCTCACTGCATTCCCTTTAATGAAGACCTTGGCATTTGCCACAGCAGTGTCTGTTACGCAGGTTGTGCAGCCACAGGCTGATTTACATCACCAGGAGGTTCTGGTTGTTGCTAGTGAACCGAGAGCTTCTTAAAATAACTGGTTAGATCGTAGAGAGTCTTCTCAGAAGTTATAAAATAAGCTGAACTTTAAATTAAACACATCAACTGTCCCCCTTTACATTTCCATCTTCTTGTGTTAGATTACAAAAATAATGAAGTTAGGGATCCTGATCATGCTCATGCTTTCAAATAATCTGGAGTAGCAGGGGATGAAAATGTACTTCCCTCCTTCTGTGGCTTACCCCAGGGGGAATGAATTTAATGCACTCTTTAGTTTTAGTTTCAAACCATAACACTGAGGGCTCCCAAGGTAACCCCTGGAAACATTTAATTAGAAGGTGTGTATATGGATTAGAAAACCTTTAAATTACAATACAAAACAGCAGAACAGCTCTTGCAGCTATAATCAAGAGAGAGACCCAGTACAGTGATCTGCTTCAATACCAAATCTAAGAACAGTGGGTTCACAAAGTGATTTTTATTAACTAGACAAGCCCATGTGACACTTTCAGCTCATGATAAAAGAGAAACATTAGAAAGCTGTTATTAAGCAGTCTCCTCACATTCAGTGGTTATCACTGTACCTCAGCAGCCCAAGTATATAATGAACAAAAGATGCCCAAACCAGGATAATCAGCACCTGTTTCTATGCATTATTTATGCATTCCTGTTTCAGAAAAATCACCTCAAACCTTGCACAACTTCAAGCCCTGTAGTCCCAGTCATCTTTCCTTATGTTTGATAATTCACATTTGTTCTGCTCAGACAAGCTTTCTATTATTACCCAATTTCTTTCACTTAATTTTACTTTATAGAAGTGTGAACAAAGATTACATATGCATGACTGAATTGTGGAAATGAAGCTAATTAAAATTTGCTGCTTACCATCAAAAGGGAAAAAGGGAGAGAGCAAGAAAGAGAAGGCCCAATAGGATTAGATCTCCCCCTTTTTTCCACACCAATTATAAAATGCAGAACACAATTTTGCAGTTTTCAATATTATCTTTAGAACATACACAAAGTTTATTAAC
Source organism: Zapornia atra (assembly GCA_013400835.1). Lineage (NCBI taxonomy): Eukaryota > Metazoa > Chordata > Aves > Gruiformes > Rallidae > Zapornia > Zapornia atra. The sequence goes on along the minus strand of VZTU01019257.1, from coordinate 53,231 downwards.
TTTCTAATGAAGAGCCAGTGCCACAGAGGGGATGGGAAAGAAAATGACAATTGTGGATACTCACAGAATGAGACCATGAAGAAAAATCAACTTACACCCGTTACTAGGCTAGATAAATCAGCAGTGAGTGTCCCAGAGATAGGTATAAAATCCCATAGATGATTATAAAAAATCATCCCATGGGCAGTTAGAAAAAAAAAACTATCTTCCTGGAGGGACACATTTCTCCCCAGCTCAATGTGCTTAATACTTTGTGGCATGGAGGTTGAGAGCTCATAGCCTTTATGCTGATGGATATAATAAATAGCTTATGATTTGTTTAACCATCTAGTTTTAGGGATTTTATTAGGTTTTCATCAGTATCTGGTAGCAATGAGTAACTCAAGTTAAATTTTTGTGGCTGTCTTTCCCTTAGCAGTCTTGAAAGTGAATGCGACTTGTGTCCTTCCTGACCTGATCTGCAACAATTGCATACAAGGACTTCAGCCCCCAGCACCAGAGAGGAGTCAAAAGCATTAAGGATAGAGATCAGCCTATTTCTTTCTAAAATCGACACACATGGAGCTGCATACTGCAGCAGATCACTTTGTAAGCCTGTTGGTAAGAAAATAGAGCACCCTGAAGATGTAGATTACATGGGCACAGAGTGGTAGCTGGCTCTGTGTGCCACTTGCTTGGCCACAGTCTTGCTCACCTGAATGTTTGTGGTGATGCAGTTTTTGGTAAGAGATGATAAGTGGGAGCCAGAGAAACATTGAGGTGGAGCATGGATCGTTGTTGCTGTACTATACAAGGTGATTTTTCACTTTCAGAGATAATAAATCTGCTGTGATCATCCATCCCAGTTTGTTATCCAACAGTCTACAAGGTTGCCTGGACTTTGGATAACAAACACCCTGGTGAAAGGCCTTTTGGGACAGAAGCAAGCAGAGATTTTATCATCCATCTTTTAGGCCACCGTGCAAAGCTCATCTTCTGCATCTTGAGTAGTGCACCATCTACCTCCCTGCCATGCATGTGGACCACTGCCTGAGCTGAAAGACAGAAAGGGCTACAAGGCACTCAGTCCTTGGCCAACTGCCATCTCATTAAAAGCCAAGTTCCCCAAACTCCCTGTGAGGTTGGGCCCAAAAGTGGCAGTAAGCACCAGTTGTAGCTAGAACAAATCTTGGAAAAACAAGCTCATTTGACAGATGCCTTAGCATTTTAGGTAAATGGGTTGTAGATTAACCTTTTCCAATGTGCAGGGGTGTCATACTGCTGCCATCTTACAAATGTGCTTTCTTCCCCAGCTGCGTAGTGCCAGCACCTACCTTGGCTTGGGGTGCCTGGTCTACAGAATCTATGGTTATTTCTCATAAGTTGCCATATAGCACGGGAACCAGGGTGCTCTGATGGGCAGGCAGGCATTGCCAGGCTTGCCTTATCTCTGCAGAATTCTTTCTCGATAGCTGTGTTGTGAATATGCAAATCCACCCTAATTGGCTAGGCTAATCACACTACTCTGACTGGTTTCTGTTCTCAAACTGTTCAAGCTACTTGACAGGAACAAAGAAAATACTTCGGTTTCTTGCTTCCTTTAGCTGAAAACTCTAAAAGTTAAATGAAAAAGGAGAGCTATCTCAAAAGCAAAGAAAATGAGGCTGTGAAAAGGATTAACTTTTTTTTTTTTTCAGATAAAAACACATTGACTTTTTTTCTTGCCGGTCTTTACTGTTTCTCCATCTCAACAAACCTCTTCCCCCCAGAATGGCTGTGATACCTTTGTCTTGCCAGTATTTGTTTAGAGAAAGCGAATCCTGGGCTTGTTCAATTCTCTTTGAAACACAAGGTAAACAAAATGAGATTGCTGTTCTGGAGAAGGCAGCTACTCTGATCTGCACAGGCAGAGGGGAAAGTGCTGTGGGAATAAAAGGAAGGAACAACCCAGACAGAAGTGAAGCGTCCAAATGATTTTAAATGTTTTAAGAAATCAATTTGTGTGAGACAGCTCATGTTGGCTTTTAAAATTCTTTTTCATTAAAAATTTAAATAATTAAAGACTGTCTTCAGATCACTTAAAGGTTTCTTTCTGTTTTCTGAAACCCAACAAGCCTCTTTACTGTTAATATCCCTTTGTATTCTTCTGAATTAGATTGAATTACAGTTTTCTTCTTTGGAAGATTATGATGATAATAATATCAATAATTACAAGTAATTTGTGAAATTTCTTCTTAATTTCCCTAAGAGTTTTATTTGGGGTAACAGTAACAACAATTGTGCTGTTAACTGCTTGGCTCCTTTTCTTCTGGCCACAAAGAAGACTGGGTTATGCAATCTAGGCAATGGATGTGCTGTGTAACCTGCATATCCATAATGAATTCTAATCTAATTAGATTACCTCAAGAAAGGTCACATATGGAAAGTTTCCATCTTTCATTTAAGGATTCGCAGTGCTACCTTCTGTAATGTCATCCTCTTGGAATATCATCTTTTGAGTGTTTGCTTATCTGGAGGATAGAGGCTTTCAAATGTGCTTCCAGGATACACAGTAAAAAGCCATCTCTGCTCCAAATCATCCCACCTAAGTCAATATATGAAAGCACTTCACTATTTCCAGTGTATTTTACAAACTGGCACACAACATGAGAAGAAACTTGGGACAGTGAGACTAACTGGTTTATCCAAGATACAGAAAATCTGTGCCACACCTGAGCCTCCTCACCAGTACACTAGATTTCAGCTAATTTCCTCACATGAGCCACAGCATACAGGCTACAGAGCAAGAAATGCATTCACACAGCTCTACACTAGGTGCTCTGGTGGTTTGAACTGATGTTAATTCATAATAATTAAAACACATTTACAGCGCCCAAACACATAATTATTGTACTTAGTCATATCTGAAATTGTTGAGCAATACACCACCTGCTTTCTGATCATCTTGGTAAATTAAAGACATTAAAGCTGTTCAAAGCTTTCCCTCAATTGCAGCATTGTCTGCAAGACAGCAAAAGCACAGGGAGGCCTGTGGTTTGCTGTCATTAGATGTGTGTGTGCTTTACTTGGCAAGAAAGTGAAAGGGTTAACTTTCCATTCTTGGTGTAAGGAAAGAGATGCACGTTTCTCTGTCCCTTGACACTGCAAAAGCTGTCAGGAGGCCAAAAAAAGTCCAGCAGCTGTGGCCCCAACTGGAGAGAGGCTGATTAGATAGGCTGGGAAAAGCAAGGAAAGCAAATCTCCCCCTGAAATCAGATGGTCCTTTTTGCATCCTTGGGGAATGAGGCACCAAAGGAAATCAGTTTATTTATATCCCAGGCCTGACAAGGGAGCTCTAACTTAAAAATAAAACAAACACATATGCTAAGCCAAGATCCCAATAATAATGAACTGACCAAATTGAATGCCTTTCCTAAGATGTCTGCTCAGACTCCCCTGTATCTGAAGCAGTGGAACCAAAGCACAACATCTGGTTCCAGAAATCACCACTGTGAGCCTTGGGGCATAATCCCCAGCACACTGAGTCAGGTCTCATTTTTCTCTGTGTAGTTTCTAAACTGTCTCGTCCAAGTAGATGTCCGTGGCTTCAAAACACAAGTCAAAGCTCCTGTTTAAGAGCATACTTAGTTCCTTACACCATGTTTTTAAGCTGTCAAGTAAAACTCTTCTATGCAGTGTACTTTTCCAACCCATGTTTTAAAAGATGTTCATACTTCTGGATGTTGTTATGCCCTAAAAAAAGCCCTTCAGGTTTCTTTCTCTGAATGTAGCTAGTTGCTTGAAGTTACAAGATAGAAAGAACTTCTGTATAAAAATGCATCTTCTCATAACCTGAATTCACCCTAATTTTTGTTATGAATTTGCAAGGGCAACAATCTATGGAAATGGCTGTCACATCCCTGTATCAAACTCCCCCTTTTTTGTTTGCTAACAAACCAACTGGGAATCTTCCAAAAAACTACTGATGGTTGACTTAGTCTCCTGAAAAAATGTCTTTATAGCAATATTAAGCTTTACTATTGCAAAGAGAAGCAAAAAATTATCTCTGTACTTCCTTCCTATGCTTGCCATCTCATCACAATCAAGGCTTGCACTCATGAGTCCAGCTGAGCTATTACAGAATCATTTTACCTCTCCAAAACTCAACTGAGAGGATTTAGCCTGACACAAGCTAATGACAGCTTTTTGTCCTGCTTCTAAGGAGTCCTAGCAGCATGTCAGCACAGCAAGGGCACTTCTGTCACCATGTTCTTTTTCATTTACAAGACATACATGATGCCAAGGCTCAAAATATCCAACTTCTCACTGTAAGGAACTTGTATTTTTCTATTATATAGTGCTTTTCCTCACAGGAACTTCAACAAATTCAATTTTAAATAGCTTGTGAAATAAGGCAGAGTGCTTCACCTGCTACTGCAATGGTACAGCTACCTCTTGATAGAGCAGGACAATTAACATTGCATGGTAATTTGTGGGTATAGGGGATGTCACAACGTGTCAGAGATGAAATTTGGCCAGAATGCATGACTTCAGTTCTTGTTCTCAAGGCAAACAGTAGGTGAATTTCAGGAGTTTTGGCTCCAGGAAATGCCATCACTGCAGGCTCTGTGAAGCACTGACCCTTCAATCACCGTCCACCAGACTCCAATTACTGACCTGGGCTGTTATCATTCCTGCTGTCCTCATGCTGGTGCATATCACTAGGGCTTCTTAGGACAGTTGCTCTGTTCTGCAGCATGCTGGGCTGTTCCTCCACCCCAGCACACAGTAGCCAAAGAAATCTAAGAAAGCTTTGGAGGATAAACTGTGCTTGAATGATTTAGGCTGGAGCCTTGCTCCAGGTCGGCAGCCTGCCCTCTTGGGTTTGATGCAAAGCCACATGCATGCCAGTCACAGCAAAAGCATTGGCATGCTGGTGATGGGAATTGAGCCTTGGAGAGCCTTGAATCATAGCTGGAGGACAGAGGAGATGGCATGGAGATCCAGAGCAGCCCTGGCAGGGGAGCGACAGGCAGTAAAGGCTCAGCAATGCTCACTGCCTCTGGTCAGGGCCCAGTGGGCATAGTGAAACTGCTCCCCACTAGTCCCCAGAAGCTCTGTGCATCTCTTGCCCTCCACTTACACTAGACAATGAATTAACTCTGTGGCAGTGCCATGCTTCCCCACCAGCTCAGTATTGACTCATGGGAGGTTTGTTTTTCTTCACTGCATTTTAGCTGTCATTGAAATGCAGAGGCAAATATTAACAGTGTAATGGGACTATTTGGTAATTTAGTACTATATTGCTAAATGTAAGTCAAGCAAAGAAAATATAAAACAAACAAATGTGAAAGTGAGCTGATCTAAATTTGAATCACACACTTTACCTAGGAGTTAACATTTGTGTTGTTTGTGATGCTTATTTCTTAGGCAGTGTGTGTTTGGGGGTTCTGCATTTGCTTTGGGCATGCAGTTACACTTACTTCAGCTGTGTAACTTCCTCTTCTGAAATTCTTCTACTAAGCATTGGCATAGGATGTGGCTGGTCACTGTCCTACAGATTCAAAGTCTGAAACTTATCATGGAAATTAATAGGAAATGGGATCACAAAACAGTGTTTTCACCTGTGTTTATGCAGTACTGTATATTGTCCAAGTGGTTGTTAAAGTACAAACAGAACTACCAGTGCATATATATGATCAATAAAGTATTATGACTTCCCATACCAGGTAAGTAGAGCTCTTCTGTTTCAGAAAAATACAGAAAATCCTTTGTCTGGAGCAAACCAACTGCTATTATATAATTTTTGAAGCATGAATTATATAAAGTTCATGTGAAAATATTTTAGTGATCACTTTTTTCTTTTTGCTCTCTGAATCTCTAATTCTCTCCCCCTCATTCCCTCCCCTCTTGACAATAGTTTTTATCTTTGTTCCTTGGCATGCTATTCCTGCTAAGAAAAGATGTGCTTTAAACTGCTGTCAATGCCAACCTGCTGCCACAGGCCTGCTCTGAAATCTGACACGGTCACCCCAGGACTGCCTGATGTCAATGGGGATCTTCCTCAGCAGAATCAAGACCAGACTGATGCCATCCTGAAGAAGACATGTAAAATATGCCTGCAGGCCCAGGAGTACCAATTTCTCTCTCTTGACAAACAGGACTCCTAGCACAAATAACACCTGTAATATCTACACTGTAGAGACAGCATGTAAAGGGAAGTGAGACAGAATCCACTCTTTGGGTATATATCAGCTGATATATTCCACATGTTTTGTGAATGTTACTTTGATTGCCCAACTGTTGGGTGACTTTTCTTTGTTATTGTAGCTTCCAGTCTTAACTTCCCTATGACTTAAGAGCTATCAGGAAGAATCATTGCACAGAGAAAAGAGCTAGCAATACAGACTGCTCAAGAGTCATTAGTTTTATAGGACATCCATTCAGATAGATAAAAGACCAGGCTCTTGGCCAAAGGTAATAATTCTTCCAGGATGGACTTTGCCTGGTTTGCTGCTAAATAAACATTTGATAAGGAGTAGAAGTTATCTGGAGACACTATCCTAGAAAGATAGGCTCTCCAGATATTATCTCCAGATACTGCCTGGAAGGAAGGAACAGGAATTTGTAAAAATACAAAGGTTTCATTCAGATTTGTGTACTACCTAGAGAAATAAAAGACTGTCTGGAAGAAAGAAACCTGGAACTGAAAAATATCAATCAAAATCCTAAAAGGCCACTAAGGCAGGAAGGTCTCCTAGGAATTGTTTTGTGCCTAGCTGGTTGCATGTTTTTGAGCTGATCTTAGGCTTTGTCTACACCTAAGTTCCATTTAAAATTGAATTTGCAAAATCTGTATGATATTTTCATGGGGGTCTCCAAATGGATGATTGAGCTGGGGACTTGGCAGCTACAGTCAGGACTTAAGACAAAACATGCTCCAATTTTCAGCACCCATCTCCAAAAGAAATGCTTGGTAGAGGATCTGTACCTAGGACTGGCTTAGATGGACAGAGCCAAAGACCACTTTTACACATAGAAACCCTGACATGGTCAGGATAGGGCAGCTTGCTGAACATCCTCCTCTTCTAGGTGAAGTATATGCACACACAAATTTGTAAAGGAAAGGAAGGAAGGAGTAATTCAAGAAACAGGACTGGGGCTCAGTGGGTGCTAGGGAGTGATTGTTATCTTCTATTTTAGACCATGCTCAACAGACTTCCAGTAAGAGATTCCTACATGCTGAGATTTCTCTCCTGTTTTGGGTTGTGCCTGGGGTTTGAATCCTGAAATAGTGAAGTCTCATTTTATTGGCACTGAGGTCAAGCCTGAGTGCAGGGGTTGTAGGAAGCCCCAGACTGCAGGTTGCTGCTCTGGAAGCAATGCAGTACTGCAGTAAAAATAAACATCAGTATTAAATGTAAGTACTTTATGTTTTTAACACCACTATGGGATGAATCCTGTGAGAAGGAACTTACAAAGCACTAAATGTGGTCAAACCAGCCATTTACTTTTGTTAAGTGAAAATACAAGCTCTTTTACTTACTCACTTTGCTGTTATTGACTGAGATAATTTGCCTCCCACACTGAAACCTTTTGGAATGTAGTATCACGCCTGTCCCCTTTCTGTGACTGTGCTGTGTAAAGCACCATTGTTTCATTTCCACTTTGATTGCAGCATTGCTCATGGAGACTGCTGTTTCCAAGGCATTGCTTCTCTTTCTTTTAAGCTGTAAGAAATGACAGATCTGGCTTCTCAAACTGAGGGGAGGCACGTCCTTCCCAGAGGACTTCGGATGTGTCCCTGAGAAATGCTCCGCGGCACCTACCAGAAATGTAGGAAGTGACTCCCATACACAGAGGGATTTCTGTCTCTCCCTGAGCAGGTGGCCATAAAGCTCATCCCTCTTTCTCCTGGGATGTGTTATAGGGTGGATGGAGGGGTCAGCTCTGTTTTTAAATGCTGAGAAGAAGCGTGAGAGGAAGAAGCCCTGCCTCTGGAGTGCCATACTGCCACGGATGTAGTATTTTTCATGATGGATGTGGATCAGTTGAGGGTGTCTGTTAAGAGCACTCCTGTCTAACACAGCCATGAGCTGACCAGGAATGACAACTGCAGTGGATTCCAGTTCACACAGTGGAAGGCACTGCTGTCTTTGGAAGGCCTTCCATCTGAGGAAGGCTGCACCTGCTCCACACTGAAGGGGTAGCCACTGCACAACGTGGCAATGTTTAACTCACTAGAGAGGTTATCAAAAATCCAGATGGATAATTTCCAAATATTCTAATCTTCCAAGTATTCTAACCTTTGGGAAACAGGTTATTATGGATTTCTGCAGATGTGGGAGCTCTAGCAAGCCATTGCACTTTTTTTCAGTCATAAGCTTTTTGAGACCATTTATGTCTCTACTGTATTACAAATTGGTTAATAATTGTTTTTGACAGGTTAAACTGCTAGTGAGCATAAAAGAAAATAATCCTGAGATAGAGAATCACTGAACTATTCAGCTCCCTAACACATTACAGTACTGGAATGCCTTATGGAACACAAGAGCCAGGAATCCTGTAGACCAAGGGCAGATAGAACACAGGTTAAAAATGAAAGTTCTCCCTAACCCTACAGTGCCCATCAGAAAGCAAAAATCTTCTGCAGAATTTTAAATTTGCAACTTTAAAAAATAACTGTATTAGAATGCCATATTTTGTCTTACTACTCTATGGAAACGCTGTAATACCTTTTTATCTCCTGTGAGATCCTTCCCATAAGGATTTCTCTAATTTATACCTCCTGTCCTTCAGTGTTGTGGATTAATAATGCTTCACTAATGAGGATTAAATAGCTCAGGAATTCTGTGATGTGTGCAAACAGCAAGACTGTAAGGCAGGATTTGTATACAGAACCAAGAACTCTGTTCAGTTTTCAAAAACCTGGAATTACAGTGCAGTGCTTCTCTAGGAAAAAATTAGCTGTCTTCAATGAAAGCTCTGCTTTTTCATTCAGAGGTTCATTACATTTAAGATCAGAAGTGAACAGGTTAATTGGATCTCATGACAATCACCCAGTCTCCAGCAGTGAGTACATTAGCACCTGTTTGGCTAAAGTATCTACCCTTCTTAACCTGAAGATCTCAAGAGATGAAAACACCAACAGTTACTTTCTGTAGCTCCTTAAAAAGTGAGTACAGTTTCTCATTTGTACTAGTTTGATTTTTTTGCCTCCAGACACTATTTCTTGTTGTGACTGTAAGTTAAGCAGCCCTTGAGAAGGTACTTACTGTCTATTCCAGTCACCTCTGTATTGTTACCTATGTGTGGTCTTTCTGATTATTTCTTCCATTTATACTAAGGTGCTACCTCTGGCCCTTTAGTCATATTTGTTTGTTTTCTACATGGGATCTGGCTTTTTACATCTTTTGAGTCAGGGTTTCACATCAAAAAGCATTATTACATTCAGTCTCACCAGGATGCTACACCTGGGAGATACCATCTTAGCCCTATCAGCTTTTTCTCAGCTTGTGCTCCCTTCCTCCTCTGCCTCTCTGCTACAGTATCACATTGGCAAGTTGCATTGAATTTCACTTATCTCCTAAAACATCTTCAGAGTTGCTGTTTTCTCTCTCCTGCAGATGTGTCCTTTATAGCTTGTCTGTATGCATTGCTTGCATTTTGTATGTGGGCTCAGATTATTGAAGAACCTATCCAGCTACCCTCATCCTTCAACACTGCCCCAGGCTTTAATTCATGTATTTGCAGCTGGATCATTGATGAAAATGTCCAGTAGCTTCAGATGTTTGAAATACATCCAAGGTTTTCTGATTCCCAGAGGGGATGCCTGGCTCCAAGCCTTGATTGGCCCTGGCTACTCAGTCTATCTGCCAGATTTTGTTTAAGGTTCCCCAAACCAGCCTCCTCAGAGCACTTTAGGATTTCTGTAACAATTGCCAATGATATCTCCATTTAGATATCTATCTGTTAACTCATTTGTAATGCATGGTTCACTGATGATGTAGAATGCAAATTTTTTAATCAGAATATAGGAAAAATATTATCAAAATCTACACAACTGCCATTATCAACACATCTATAATCTCATCCACAATCAAGTTTGCTGCATAAGCTGTATTTTTCAGAAAAAGTGTGCTGATTAGCATCTATTATATTTCTGTCCTTTGAATCTCCATCATTTAAATCCTTCATTAACTTTTCCATTATTTTGCCTAGGACTGACATAAGGCAGAGAGTTTAGTTTCTTACCCATGTCAGGTTTTTTAAGCCTTTGGAATATGTTATTACATTAGCTGTTTTACCTCACATTTTTGATTTTAAAAAAGCATTGCAAGGCCAGAGTTACCCTTTAAAAAAAAATATTCTTTTCAGTTTTGTGGAGTGCAAGATATCCAAGTCTCCTGATTGAACTTGTTTTGGTCATCCTTCTGTAGTATTGACCAAGAAACTTCATTGAACATTTCTGAATCATTGCAAAGAGTTTTGCTGTCTGTACCTGGAAACAGCCTAACACTTGAGTAGGGTCTGAAGGATTTGGCTGTGATTTGACTATGTCCATTGCATCATATGGCTGTATTTCTTTTCTAAGCTTTTCTCTGTGTAGTAAAGGGCTGGATACTACAACACTACTGCAACTAATTGCAATACCTCTTTGACAGGTTTGGGTCCAACCCCAACTGATTTATCAATGAAAAATATGTTGAAATGAGCTTTTCCAGCTCCCTCACTCCTCCTTACTATTCCTGAGCTAATAGTAGGAAGGCAGTATGTGGAAGAGATGAATCACTTCCATTTGCAATTTTAGCAAATTGATGTATTAGCTTTGATGTAAGCATTTGGGTACTTTGGGAAGCGTGGCTTTTTCCTGGGTTTTAGTAGGAATACAAACAGAAAAACACAGGCTGTGGGTGCCAAATTCCTACTTTATGTTACTAAGCTACTCCTAGTTTGACATATATAAATAAACATATACTGAGTTATAAATGGGCAACCTATTACCTAACAACTGCAGTGACTCTGTGTGGAAGGCTTCTTTTCTGTGTTCTGTTGTTCTGTTTTAGGCTGCTTATAAGGACAGTTTGCTTTTGCAGCAAGAAAGGATTAAGATTTTTGGCTTCTGCTGAAATAAAACATCAGTCTTTATGCTGGAATTTCAGAGCACTTCATCAGAGGGACTGACACAGCAAAACACATAATAAATGTGTTATCAGTTTTACTTTATCTGAATAGCTAACATAAGCCCACTGCTAGGAAAAGTCTGGCTGTTTTTAATGGTACACAGGCTGTTTTCTCTGCACCAGCTCTGATCCTGAAGTACTCAGATTGGGCTGCAATGCCCAAAGGATGGCACGTAAGTGTCTCTCATTTATGATAAAGAAGTTGTCAGTGTAAATTCTGAAGCAAAAATTGCTAAGCTGGATTTCATGTCCAACAATACTTCCAAACAATATACTTTGTACTATGGTCATGTTTCAGTGCTGAGCTGTATAACTTATCCTACAGATGTCATTGCACACTCTCAGATTACTGTGAACTTCAGACATTGATATAAACATTTTATTAAGTTGTTCTAATACATTGCTACCATGACAAGGCTCTGGAAATAGAATTGATTTGGCTGGAATGCTCTAGTAAGATATTTCACAATGACCTCAGAAGTATCTCCACAGTAACAATACTGTGAAAAAGAAAATTTTCAGAACCTAGGCTTTAAAGAGAAAGGGAAGATGTTGTTACTTGGAGAGCTTAAATTCAAAGCTGATCAAGAACTTAAAATTCATTGCCACAATGGGACTCCCAGGGAATTGGATGAAACAAGACACTGGTCTCAGGACAGTTCCATGCTGATAGGGCTGCACTGCAACTCTTGCCCTGTTGCTAACCATCAGAAGGAGGCAAGAATTAGAGGCAATCACTGCAGGGCAGACAAACTGCCCCACAGACACGCTGCAGCAAAATGCAGACCAAAAGCCACTCTTGTACAAGATGAACCACAAAGCCAGCTAGGGCAGGAGTAGTCTTCAAGCAATCCTCCTGCACAAGCTTCTTGCTGTTAAGGCTACCTCCATGCTGTCACAACTTCAACTGCTGTAAAGCTGATTCTGTCTTTGGCCACACCAACAACTTTTGAGATCCATAAAGATCCTGTTTCCCAGGCCCCAGTCCCAGCTTGGCCTCTCCTGCCCCTACTGACAGTCAGGACTGTTTAGTTACACAGGATTACAATTAAAATCAACTGTATCCTCTCACTGATGCCAGTTCATAGGGCAATAGTCAGCACATGGTTAACTCTGACATATATTGGATTAGATCCTTAGAATAAGGTAGCTCCCTAAATGGTAACTGAGCCACAGCATCGTAGATGGCTGTTCCATGACTAAACTCATTCTGGGTCACTCCACATTTCTTCCAGCTCTATCCACACCACTGGGCTCCTTCTTTCAAGATGAAGGTAGAAGGATGAGGAAGGAAGAGCTGCCGCTGTCCTCTAGGGACATCTGGCTGGTCATGTTAATGCTGGCAATTTTAATTGCCCTTATCTTTCTAATCCCACCTTGCCATACCACAGAAACCCTTGCCAACTCAGTGGAGAAGCAAAAGGAGACTGGGAGCAGCATACACCTGGTTTTCCTGGAGGTGATAAAGAATGTATTGCTGCTCAATAGGTAAATCATGACCTTAAGTAAGAGTAAGCAGATTCAATTTCAGAATCAGCTAGGAAAAAACACGCTGTCTGTACTTGAAATTGGATCCATACAGCCACTGAAGAGTTCAGCAAATTGCTTCTTTCACGTTTGTGTGTGTGCATATCAGTGGTCAGCTCCATAGGCATTTGCTAAGACTACTGTTCATTTCAGATAGTTCTTGCCATTTCAGCTCTGGAAAAAAAAAAAATCTCACTTTTTGTACCTGTATGAAATATTATTTAAAAGTCAAAGACTTCTGGTTACCTGGCAACCTATAAATGAAGTCTTTGGGAGAGGAACCTGAAAGGAGGGACCTATTGAATATCACTTAGCTTCACTTACAATGTGGAAAGATATCTCACAAAAGATGTCAAATATAAATGAGTCTTTCCACTCTGGGACTAGTTTATAGTTAGAAGTATTAGTGAAATACAAAAATATAAATACAGTTTTATGAAGAAAGATAGCAAACCTTTTCACTATTCTGCCACATGAACTGCAGAAACATCTTCAGCTGTCTTTGAAAAGCTGCAGGTCTTTAAGTAAATTTAATAAATTTAATCATACTGGCTAAGAACAGTTAGAGGAGTACACCTGAGTGACTGTTGCAGGCAGGCCATTGCTATTTTCTCCAGACCTGCATGGAAAAACTGCCCTGAACTCCCAGAGATCCATCAGGACCTCATGCCAAACACTGGCATTGGTCCAGTTAACAACAGGCTGAAAAAACATTTTTATTTTAATTGCTTTTGTAGTCCTGAAGCATAACCTGACTCTGGATGTGAGCTAGAGAATATCATGGGTGTTAGAGCAAGCAGGATGAAAACTGAAGAGTGAAAATGCCAAACTGACCTTTCTGAATTGGGTTGTAAACCTGGGCTGGAAGGCTGCTTTTTCCTCTTGCCATTCCTTGCTAAGCATGGGAGGAAGATCAGGCTGCTCTCTGCAGATGTAGCAGCAGCAGCAACACACTCGCAAGCAGCTGAACACATCTAGCACACAGATGTCTGATTTGGTATTAATATTATTTCAGAGGTACATTATAGGGGCAGATGTATAATCTGGGACTACATCCAAATTGTCTTCTAAGGCAGTAAGATTATCAGTAAGAACTTCTTCCTTTTTATTGTTGCTCATTCCTTCTCCTGCCCCTTAGAAACTACTTCTCTGGGCAGCCTGGATCCTGGGCTCCATTAGAAGAGGGGTGGGCAGCAGGGACAGGGAGGTGATTGTCCCCCTCTACTCTGCCCTCGTGAGGCCCCATCTGGAGTCCTGTGTCCAGATCTGGGGCCCCCAATACAAGAAAGATGGGGAACTGTTGGAGAGGGTTCAGAGGAGCCACAAGGATGATTAGAGGGCTGGAGCACCTGCCCTACAAAGAGAGGCTGAGGGAGCTGGGCTTGTTCAGCCTGGAGAAGAGAAGGCTGCGGGGGGACCTCATTGCAGCCTGCCAGTACCTGAAGGGAGCTTGTAAGCAGGAGGGGATTCAACTTTTTAAAAGGGCAGATAATGGCAGGACAAGGGGGAATGGATTAAAACTAAAGGAAGGAAGGTTTAGATTAGATATTAGGGGGAAGTTTTTTACAGAGAGAGTGGTGAAGGGCTGGAACAGGCTGCCCAGAGAAGTAGTGGATGCCCCATCCCTGGAAGTGTTCAAGGCCAGGTTGGATGGGGCCCTGGGCAACCTTGTGTAGATCCAGACCTGGAGGTTGGTGGCCCTGCCTGTGGCAGGGGGGTTGGAGCTCTGTGATCCTTGGGGTCCCTTCCAACCCAGACCATTCTATGATTCTATGATACAGGAAGGAAAAAAGGTAGAAAAACCCCACACCAACCTTTTTGTTAAAAACCAAACCAGACTAAAGCATCACAGGTCTATGGGACATTATCACAGACCTGACTGTCTTTGGAAGTGCGATGGCTTTTGAAGTAAACAGACATTTGAACTTGCCATATTGTAAAATGACCTCACTTAACTGAAGATCAGACCCCACTTAACAGCTAGCATCTGGGAAAAAAAAAAGAGAAGGGTCTTAAATGTGTTTAAATGTTTCTTTTCACAGTTCCTATCAACAGTTACCCCCTCACCCTCTCACAGAGGTGTCTCTGTTCTCTGCACTTTTGGCTGAGAGCAGGTAGGATGGCAGGCCCAGGCAGGACTTTGTACAGTTACTTCCCACTGATACAAGTAGCCAAGCAGAAAAGATAAAAGCTAGAGACACTGCTCACCTCCCTGGCAAAGTCCAACAGTTCAGACTAGGGTGGGATGCCAACCAGCCTGCACTGTTCCCAAATACACACATTCATACAGAAAGGACTGTAAAGCCATTAGGGAAATTTTCTGGTGTTCCTTTTGAGTTATATAGATCACCAGGTATAAGTGTAGGTAAACAGGCTGAAAGGGTGGGAAAAAAATATCCCTGTCTGGCTTAATCCCTCCTGTAACCATATTCTTTAGAATTTCTTGGAATAATACATAGTAATAAATGAAACAACTTCTTGCTACTTCATTTGTACTCTACAAACAAGAAAAAGAAAAAAGCTTTGCAGTGGTGCAATCAAAATTCATTCTTCCTGGGGTTCATTCTCTGAGACCAGCTACAGAAGATGTTGTGCTGGAAGATGCTAACAAGAGAGAGGACTATTGTAAGGTTTGTTATCTACCTTATAACAATGGCAAGTTCATCACTACAGATAGGAAAAAAATCAGCTAGAAGTACTGTTCATTATACAGTACTTTCATCCCTGGCAGGGAAAGAGAACCAGGGAATCTTGTGGTAGAGTACTTAGAACTGTATCAGACTCTACTTTTTCATCTCCTCCCAAAAAAACAAGTCCAGAACTCAAAGCTGTTTTTCCACAAAAATGTCACACCCCAAAGACACCATAAAGGCTTTTTGATGACTGAGCTGAATTCATGAGAGCCCCAAAGTGCTGGCCTGGGTTCCATTATTGGTGAAAAGATGGGAAACAATCCTATCACCTCTGACAACTTGAAAGCTTAACAGGAGAAAAAAACCCAAAGTACAGCAGGAGTTCACAAATCACTAGGTCCACAGTGCTAAAAATGTTTTAATTACTTAGAGAGGAGGAAAAAAAATTTCCTAATCCTGAATCACAGGCTGTGTTCTAGCTGGATGCACTGATCATAGAATCATAGAATGGTCTGGGTTGGAAGGGACTCCATGGATCATAGAGCTCCAACCCCCCTGCCACAGGCAGGGCCACCAACCTCCAGGCCTGGATCTACACAAGGTTGCCCAGGGCCCCATCCAACCTGGCCTTGAACACTTCCAGGGACGGGGCATCCACTACTTCTCTGGGCAGCCTGTTCCAGCACCTCACCACTCTTTCTGTAAAAAACTTCCCCCTAATATCTAATCTAAACCTCCCCTCCTTTAGCTTTAATCCATTCCCCCTTGTCCTGCCATTATCTGCCCTTTTAAAAAGTTGAATCCCCTCCTGCTGATAAGCTCCCTTCAGGGACTGGCAGGCTGCAATGAGGTCCCCCCGCAGCCTTCTCTTCTCCAGGCTGAACAAGCCCAGCTCCCTCAGCCTCTCTTTGTAGGGCAGGTGCTCCAGCCCTCTAATCATCTTTGTGGCTCCTCTGAACACTCTCCAACAGTTCCACATCTTTCTTGTATTGGGGGCCCCAGATCTGGACACAGGACTCCAGATGGGGCCTCATGAGGGCAGAGTAGAGAGGGACAATCCCCTCCCTGTCCCTGCTGCCACCCCTCTTCTAATGGAGCCCAGGATCCCATTGGCCTTGCGAGCTGCAAGAGCACACTCTTGCTGGCTCATGTTAAGTCTCTCGTCCACCACAATCCCCAAGTCCTTCTCAGATCCAGCAGACATAAAATATTCAGGAAAGAAGAAACAATCAAATTGGAAACAGCTACAGATTACTGTAGTAACAAGATGAAAATCCACCGAGTATCATTCAGCCTTAAGAATGCAGAGATGAATGTAAAAAGACCTGAACCCTGTATTATTTAAAGCTACACTCCTAAACCCAAAGACCTTTTGTAAGAGTCTTACAGCTGACAACAGATATAAGACTTCACTTAATTTTAGCAGATGCCCATAGGTAGCCTATTACAGTACAATTAGTCAATTGGAAACGTGAAATAAGAGGAAAAGGAAAAAGTACTCTATTATTATTATTATTATTATCATTATTATTATTATTTTCCTTTTCCTAAGACAAAAATGCATGAGCAGATTAAACAAGCCTGTAGCAAATGCCATCAGGTACACTTCCTCCCAGAGTTCAATAAAAAACAATCTAACAGAATGCAGTTGAATGCCTGGAATATAGTACTCTGCACCATGCAGTGCAATAATTATGCACAATTACAGCCTACTGTGCAATTTTGTTACCATAAAAGCTCACTGACTCACACCAATTGAAAAACCCAAACCAACCTGCTACAGAATCACTTTCCATGATTAAATGCCAATTCACAATTTCACCTCTATGGCCATAATGCATTTCTCAATTTGGTCTGATCTTTTCACAGTTGTGGTGCTTAAAGCTCAAGCTCTGAAAAAGTGAACAAGAATTAGCATCAAAATAGCTCAGAGAACACTTCCATGTTTCATTTCTAGGAAACATGCTTCTTGTTGCACTCTTAGAGGCTCATAATAGGTACTGAATAATTAAGACCATCATGAAGCTTTGTAAAGTATTTTAGAAATATAGGGAAGCTGTGCTCACACTGTATGAGAATGAATAACACATACTCATTATTTGTATGAAATCCACAGTGTCTAAGTACATGCTTATGTTTGCTACTTGATGCCTGACAGTTCATTTAACCCACACATTTACTTGGAGTAACCATGCTACAGAGGCCAGCTGAACATGGCTCCTTTGCAGAATACATTACAAAGAGGAAGATGTTTAAGATTTCTGTGTGTTAAGTGAAAAGCAAAAGTCTTTCAAGAGTCAGAAATTTAGAGATTCCAAAAGTTGCTGGAAGGCACTGTGAAGGGAACAGGAAAGGGAGAAATCCCATGAGAACAGAACAGGTGTTGTAGTCTCTTTTAACAGATATACACCACCTTGAGATATAAGATGCTAAGAAGAGACATCATATTTATATTTACAGATGTCCAGCATTTCCCAAAACAGTGTTCTTTTATCCCTGTCTCTGAAGAAGGTGCTTCCCCACTGGGTTCAGTAAGGTTATAATTTAATTCTTTGCACGTTTTTGCAACTGGGGCTTGAGGGATCCTGAACATCATTGCTGTTCCCCAGATAAAATCTCATACAGCATCAGTTACTGGTGATGATAAATGTTATCAACTTTTTAATACAAAAAGATTATTAAGTCTAATTTTTTCCAAATAAATATCACTACCATTACCAAGACCTATGTTCTGATTACGAGTGAAAAACAAAAGGAGAATGAACTAGAAAATAAGCGGAACAAAGATGGTACACCAAGACTAAAAATAGATTCTTGAAAAAACATAGTTGTGGTAGTTACTTACCAATCCCTTTGGGGTAGCTATAAAAGATTCTTTGCTAGGCACCCATATAAAGTTGAACTCAAAACAATTTGCTGCTGCTCCTGACTTGTCATCCTCAAGAGCTCCTGAGACAGTATGACACTATTAAGATCCCACCAATCTGATCTTTGAAGAAATCCTGACCAGACACAGAAGTAAAGATGAAATAATCTGAAATATTATCTCCATCAGCTTAAGCAGCCCACATACCACCAGGTAAATGGAGTTTTAATTCCCTGTATTGTCCTTGTCCTGATGTGTATCCTTTTCCTTCTGTTACTCATCTTACTGTTATCCTTTTTCTCTAATGAGAATCTGGCTTTGGCTGCTAAGCCTGTGCCTTTGGCAGCTGTGGGCCAGGAGAGAAGCTTTGGAGAGCAACAATTTAAAACAGCCTGGCTCTCAAGCAAATTTTGCAGTCTCTGAGTGGCTAAGACTATCTGCTGTCTCTGTAATTCTTCAGCTGTAAGGCTGCAAGTGAGAATCACCTCTAGACAAGAAATATTTCTTTTGTTGTTCAGTGTGTTTCTTTTATTTAGTTTCAAGAAATAAAAAATTTGGAACAACAGCAACCATTTGAATTCACTTTTTTATGCAGAAGAGCAGTTTATACTTTGTTAAGACTATCTATTGCTAAATTATTTTGTATTTAATGGTTTATATTTCAGGTCCTTTAGCTCTGCCCTTCATATCTTCAAAAATTTTTACTTAAGTAAAAGGTTGCTGCATTTGGACAAAGCAGCTAAGGTCTCTTCCTCCAAGAAATCATGATCTGTGGATCATGGATTCCTTCCACTGGAGGTTTGTTTCCACAAGGTTTGTTTCACTTTCCATCAAGAATTACAAAATCCTCTCACGTTCAGTGACCTCATGCCTGGCCTGCAAGACAGTACAATGTCTTACAAGAAAGGATGACAATGAGGTTTGGGATTTTAAAACTCAACACACATTTGTACAGTAAATTTCATATCAGAGAGTACAGCAGACACCAATACAGCGGTTGCTGTTATAAAATGGCATGCTTTGGGACACTGAGCTCTACCCTTGCAGTCAGAGAACACGGGTAGGAACAAAGCTATCAGTCATCCATGTGTCTCTGCTCTTTGAACCCCAGGCTGGATGATTAGCGAGGGAGCGGACAGGGCACACCTCACTCAGGGAACACCTTTCCTCTTACACCCCTGTGCAGGAGCTTAACCCAGTGAGGAGCTACTGACTGAACCCAGATTCAGACTTAGGGACAGAGACAAACTCTCAACCTGCAATGTTCAGCCTGAGACTTAAATTCTCTCTAGCACAGGTCCAAGCTCACCTCTGCCAGCAACCTGCTGCCCACCAAATATCTGACCAAGTCAGGCAAAGATGTGCTGCCATCACCAGAGTAATAGGCTCTGGGGATGCATTCCCCAACTTCTCAAAGAAAGCACGTACCTGCAAGCTCCCCAGTGCAACTAAGCCACACCAAGCCAAAGGCACTGCAGGGCATGTGGAAGGAATATGGTAATACAAGTAAGCAAACTAGCAATTTCTGTAGTGTTTTTCTGAGCTTATTTACATGATCACGTTGATGAGCACAGCATGTCAGCTGTGTGGGATGGCATCCTGCTGAAGCCAGTGGCAAAATCAATTTAGTAGGTATTTATGTAGGCCACGCTGTAACGTCCAGATGAAACAAAAACAATGTTAAAGGAAGCCTATAGGGACCACATCAAGTAGATATATGAAACAGCACCAGTGTGAGCTTCTGTTAATAAGATTATAGTTACAAGGCCGTATTCTGGCAGGTCTTCGAGAACCATTTCATGTTATTTTTGCAACAGGTAAAACACTTTGTCTGCAAGAAACTGTGGGTGTGTGGTCATGACTACAAGGCTACCAAAGGACAAGGTTATGGAAAGACACAGGGAAAGATGTTTCCTCATGGGGAAATAATAAACTAACAGAGCCAGTGGCTTAGCCAGCTTTTTAACTCCAGGCTGCACTACAAACCCCCCAGCACACACAGATGGGTCCATGACAGGAGCTTACCTGGCCCTCTGGGTGTCAGGAAGCGAGGTGCAGTCGTTGGGGCTTCCTCTCCACAGCTGTTGGCACCAAAATTATCCAGAAACATAACCAGACTCAGGACCACTACCCAGAAATCCTGCTGTACTGGGGGTGCATGTCCTGGGGCTGGCCACAGGAGCTCTTCTGTGAGGAGATGCCAGGGCTGCCACAGCCGGACACAGCCGGTTCCAGCCGGTTGCACCTGGGCCCCACCGCAGGACACAGCTGAGCCCGTCAGCAGTGCCAGTGGCACCTGTGGCAAAATGTGTTCAGGGAAGGGTGAAATGCCACAGAGGCGGTGAGGAAAAAAATGTGTGAGAAAGAGCACGGTGAGTGCCCCGGTGTGAGGAAGAGGAGGAGGAGGTGGTGGTCTTCCCAGTGCACGTGCAAGAAATCAAATTCATTTTGCCCAAATTAAGTCTGTTTGGTCCATGAGGGTGCATGGTAAGGGATCTCCCTGCCTTACGTGGTGTGGCAGCTATCAGGTTAGGCTTCCTGCCTTTACCCTGGAATTGTCTGAATATTTTAATAATCGGGCATTTAGATAAATCAACTCACAGAGTGTTCATTTGATAACATGGTCTCTGATTGGTAACACCTGTCCCCAATTCTTGCAGCATACTTTGTTACAAGGTGTCTTCACTTTTCTTTCACTCAGGACAAATGGTAGTTGTACTGAGTGAATACAGCTGGAGTCTGCATGCCAGCCCAGCCTGGAAAATCCTATACAGCTGTTTGAGCAAGATGGACGTTTACCAGCCATTGACCACAGCCAAGGGGTTCAATTAGTTACATACCTTTCCGTCAAGCAACTGGAGGCAAAGTAATTTTGCCAGCCCTGGATTTAAAATAGAAGATCAGACTACGTGTAAGGGATCACCAATAGCTATTAATAAAACTAGCATGTTAATTAAGAGTAAATAATTATCATAGAATGGGTTAGGTTAGAAGGGAACTTTAAAGGCCATCTAGTCCAACCCCCCTGCAGTAAGCAGGGACACCTTTAACTTGATTGGATTGCTCAGAGCCCCCAACAAGCCTGACCTTGAATGTCTCCAGGGATGGGGCCTCCACCACCTCTCTGGACTTGTTCAAATGTCTCACCACCCTCATAGCAAAAGAACTTCTTCCTAATGTTTAATCTAAACCTACCCTGCTCTAGTTTAAAACCATTGCCCCTTGTCTTACTGCTACATGCCTTTACAAACAGTCCTTCCTCAGCTTTCCTGTAGGTCCCTTCAGGTATTGGAAGGCTGCTGTAAGATCTCCCTGGAGACTTCTCTAGGCTGAACAACACCAACTCTCTCAGCTTGTCTTCATAGGAGAGGTGTTCCAGCTCTCTGATCATCTTCATGGCCCTCTTCCACCTGCTCCAAGAAGTCCATGTCCTTCTCGTGTTGAGGGTTCCAGAGCTGGACACAGTACTCCAAGCGGGGTCTCACGAGAGCAGAGTAGAGGGGCAGAATCACCTCTCAACCTACTGGCCACACTTCCTTTGATGTGATCCAGGATGCAATTCACCTTCTGGGCTGTGAGTGCATGTTGTTGGCTCATGTCAGTGTTTCACCCATCAGTACCCCAAAGTCCACAGAGCTGCTATCACATCATCCCTCAGACTGTGTTGGCAGTGATGATTCTTCCCACCCATGTGTAGAACCTTACACTTGCCCTTGTTGAACTTCATGAGGTTTGCACAAGCCCCCCTCTCTCTCTTGTCCGGGTCCCTCTGGATGATATCCCATCCCTCTGGTGTGTTGACCATTCCACTCAGCTTGGCATCATGTGCAAACTTGCTGAGGACGCACTCAATCCCACTATGCTATTGATGATGATATTAAACAACACTGGTCCCAGTACAGGTCACTGGAGGACACCACTTGTCAGACCACCACCCTCCGGATGCGACCAGCCAGCCAGTTCCTCATCCACCAGACAGTCCACCTATCAAATACGTATTATTTCAATCATATCAATGCAACTGATTCTTAAAAGGACATGCTGCAGACAGAAAGGTAAAACAGTAACAAGTGCCTACTTACTTTACAAAAGGATCAAGACTAGTGACATAAGAACAGGAAAAATGCCCCTCTGCTCTCCTGGCATGTTTGGTTAAGCCACATCCAAAAATTTATAACAAACCTGTAGATGTGAAACTACTAAAATCAAGAAGCTATGCACTTCAGTTATGCTAAAAGATTAGCAGTGATATAATTATTGCAACATAACTGTAATTCATAAAGCTATCTCTTTCTTTAAATAATAGTAAAAGACACCACTCCCAATACAGTGCAGAGAGGAACTGAGGCAGTAATCAAGACAGAAATGTAAAGATTAAATTTAAAACTCTGTATTACATTTTGGGGAGTGGGCAACAAAGTAGCCACACTAAAGAATTCATGCATGTGATCCACATCACCTCATGCCACCAGCAAGGAGAAAGACAAATCTCTGTTGGTTCTACTCTCCCACTTTTACTGTAACAATGAGCCCTGGGTATATGTCCCCCATCCAGTCATATAAAAATTTGAATTTGCTACAAAAAAATCTACAGAAAAGTTACAAAATCCAATTAACAGAAAATAAGCACCATAAGGACCACATTTAGAAACAGTTACTTACCCACTATAGGGCTTAACTGCAGTTTATCCTTTAAAATTGGATTTTTAATTGATGTAAGTTAGCACAGCTCCATTTAAATAAATGGGGCCATGCCTTTTTGTCCCAGCTGATGATCCAGCCTGTAAGTTGCTTAGAAGAAGTGGGATTTTTTTCACCTGAACAGAGACTCAGCAGGATGCCTCTGAGCTCAAAGTTATAAGTCACTGTTCACAGCACGCAGAGCTTCACACCACACCTGCTGAGATGCTTCAGCTATCCTGAATTCTCCAAAAGTCCGCTTTGTCTGTAAAAGAAAGTAAAACACCCTCCCAATACAGCA
The DNA here is from genome assembly GCA_013400835.1 of Zapornia atra. Lineage (NCBI taxonomy): Eukaryota > Metazoa > Chordata > Aves > Gruiformes > Rallidae > Zapornia > Zapornia atra. The sequence continues at coordinate 30,083 of VZTU01019257.1, read as the reverse complement.
GCAAATTAAGAAGGGTGGGGGAGGGACACCTTATTTTTAAAGCCCATAAAACGCAGAGAAATCTCAGCTCAGTGAGAAGATATGTGGGCGAGGGGTAATTTTTCAGATGTATCTTCAGAGAACTACAATTTACATGCATGTTAATTATCCTTTCTGTAAAAGACATGCATTTCAGACTCCCAACTTTTGGAAGCCAGACTATCTCCAAGGAGTACGTTTGTGCATACAAAGATGGGAAGTGGAAAAAGGCAGTAGGATTGTGGGACTACCACGTGATTAAAAATAGATAAAACCCACACCAGGGTACCACTATAATCAGTCCATTTACCAGTGGAGGAATTTCTCCTACCTAACCTGAGCTTGGTGATTTGCAGAGTGCAGCAAAAGCATTTTTAGAGGCACATGGATAGGTTTAGAGGCAATGAAGTAGCTCAGAGGAAGCAAATATTCAGTCTCTATAGATTGTGGGTGGAGACTGATGAAATATTACTGCTACCAGGATGTTTTAAAGATGTTTTTTTACTATATGTGGATTTTTCCAAGACAGAAAAATAAATATGCAGATGCCTCTTGGGTGTTTTGATGCTGCAGGGTGCATCTGGGCTAAAGGGACACTGAAGATAAAAATTATTTCACTGCTTTGAAAAGAAATAGCTCATAGAATAATTAAACATGGAAAACGTTCTGTCTAGACTGGGCCTGTTTGTGTCGTGTTCTCTGTGAGTTATCTCCTGGCTATGAAAGCAGCTAAGTAGGTGAACTCATACTAAGATAAATCTGCTAGAGGTCCCACACCGCAGCATTAAAGGCATAGCTGTGCAGCAGGAGATGCTGAGGTGACTCTCCAGAATGAGATGCATCTCTGCACATAGATCAAGCTATAATCAAGAGCACTGCAGTCAACACAGTCCAGCTGGTATTACAGTCTTTGGCTAACTCCAGAACTTGAAGATCAGGCTCTGCTTTACTGCCCTTTGATGGGAACTGCTGTTCAGTGCAGCCCAAGTGCCTTGCCTTCAACTCAACATGGCACCCTGATCTGCCAGGTTACTGTGAATTTGATGCGTTACATCTTCTTCACATACTGGTATCTCCAGGGCTCACCTCATCAGAATTAAGTTAATCTACAGAGATGCCCTGTATGAAGGAGCTTCCTCACTTAGACTTTATCTGATCCATCTCTTTCGGCTTCATGAGTTACTGATAACTACCTTAAGAGGCAGAATTGGAGATGGAGAGATGGAGTGGACTTGCACACCCTTCACATTGCAATTATGCCACTGTTACTTCTCTTCTCCTTGGCTTATTCCTTTTCCTAGCCTACAGATGGGGTTTTTTTGAAGCCTAGGTCAGTTCCTCAAGCACCATGAACCTCACACATACTTTCTAACTTTTCTACATCTCCACTGACAGTAGCTCTGCTACGCTGATCCTTTGTTACAGGCACAGCTTCTGTAGTAACTGCAAATGAGAAACTGATATTTGCTACATTGAAGAAATAAGTCTTTTAGCTGTTTGGAGCAATCCCTACTTTCTTTTTAATCAGCTAAAAGACTTCCCCTTTAGAAATCTAACAAACAGTAGTTAATCTTCATTGGTGTCTCTCTAGTGGCATCTGTATTAAAGGTCCTGGCCCAGCACTGATCTATTACAGCTGCCGTCTCTAGTGAGGACTGATTAAGGGCTCGGGGAAGAGGTCTGACTGCCCAAGTCACACAGGTTGGGCAGAGCAGGAGGAATTAGAGAGATTTAAGGGAATATGAGAGGAAAGATGGCAGTGTCACTGCAGGGCTTAGGCTGGAAGCTGTAGTTATTACTTCCTTAAGAACTAAGTAATTCCTAAAGAAGTGTGAACTCCAGCTTTCTGTCCAAGCCCCACGACAACCTTGCCAACAGTTTATCATGTTTTTACCTCATAAAAAAATAAAATTATAATCACTACCATAATTTTAGGAAGGGGAAAACCCAAACCACTGACAGCTGAAGGGACTCCCCCAAGTATAATCAGTCACGATAAGGAAGGGGAAAAATAGCATTATACCAACTCTCAACAAAGCATCACATAAAACATCTGATCCTTGGTAAAGGTCAAATTCAGAAGGAGCACTATGGAGTTGAGTGTAAGACTGTGCAGTTTCTGTAGGGTCTGTTTATGTTGAGTTTACACATGGAACCTTTACCTCAGAAATATTATCCTCCACTGAAAACAAAACTGAGCAAGAAGTACTATGTTTTCTAAGTGTAGACTAGCACTGTTATGTGAAACATGCAGCTTTGTCAAGAGCTTTCTTGAAGATACACTTCAAGGCCAATGTACTCTTGCAGATTTAAAGAGTCTGGTATGTGAGGAGAAATATGCAAAGCCAGTATTCTCTACTCCTCTGTGCTTGTGCCTCTTCATTATACTGCTAGGATGTCTCTGCTGCCAATTTTACAAACAATTTAGAATCTTTTTTTAAACTTGTAAGGGGGAAAGAGAAGAAAAAAAAGAGGAAAGATAAAGAATTTTTAAAGGGAGACACAAATGTGTCAGTTTTAGAAATCATCTGCAAAGGGAGGAGGGAGATTGGCAGGTATAATGGCAGACCAGAGCCAGAAAGCAGAGACATATCATTAAAAGCATTAACTAGATGTTTTGAGGAATTACTCTGGCAGAGAGCCAACACAACATTGTATTATTTCATGACAGACTCTTACATGTCACCAAACCTTTATGTCAGTTAGACCCCCAAAAGCAAATTAGTGTTTTTAAAAATAATGAAACATTTCTACCATCAAAGTTTTTGGGTGTTTTGAAACTTCTAATCCATGAGAATTTGAAGCTTATTTATCCACTACACACGGAGCAGCTGAGATTCTCACAAAATTGGTCAGTCTTGGGGCTTTAGCAAGAGCTCCACCTCTTAACCCTACCCTTGGGTACAAAAGGAGCAGACAAGGATAGGGTTAATATCAACTCAGGCTGACTCCTTTTGCTCAGGTATACCTCATTTACTGGAAATCATTCTGTATCTCCACCTAGTTCCCAAGGCTGTTCATTCCCTTACCCTGGCTTCCCCTCAGGTCCTGGCAAATCATCACTTTGTTCTTTCCCTTCCTTAGGTTAGGCTGGTCCCGATTGCCCTCTTACATCTCAGAAAGGACTCTAGCTTAGTCCATAACCATTTCCTTGAGAAAAATACTTTTCCCCTACTGCAAGAGCACATTATTCAGGAGCTTTGCTTCCTACACTTGAAATTCACTATGGCCAACACTCTCCTGTATGAAGACTGATGAACCCAACGTAAGCACTCCTTGCTCGCAAGAATGAGCCACTTCACCATTAAACAGCACCAGCTACTAAAACAAGACGTATTTCCATTCACTGGTGGCTGATGATAAGCAAATTGTGGGGAACAAATCACATGCAAGAGTGGCAGATGGAGATGGATCAGCTTTTACCTACCAGCGAAGAGGGGAAGTAGAAGTCAGTGTCAGCACTTTAGTCAAAATGTGTTTTTAACAAAATTCATCTGTTAAATTACTAATACACTTCTGTAATATTTTAAAATATTTATATTATGAACTAATGATGGCCTCTCAATTAGTGAAATCTTCTGCACATTCCTTTGGGAGTAAAGAAATACATAGAAAGGCAAGGACGACTTGGGGAAAGGTATACATGAGACCAAACTCCATTCATCATGGTCCTTGCATCAGACTTGCAGAGCTCTTGTTCCTCTCAGATCACCACACCCCCAGAAACCTCTCGCAGGGCACTGCTGCTCTGTTTGCCTGCAACACCACAGCCACACAAGCCATCTGCTTATAACTGGAATTTTTTAGCTTTATGTATTGGGTTTTTTCCTTCCAATGGGATTATAAATTGTGCAAGGCCTTTGACACAATCCCCCACCACATCCTTATCTCTAAATTGGAGAGATGTGGATTTGATGGGTGGACCATCCAGTGGATAAGAAACTGGTTAACAGACCGAAGCCAAATGGTGGTGGTCAATGGGTCTATGTCCAGGTGGAGGCCGGTGACAAGCGGTGTCCCCCAGGGGTCTGTCTGGGGACCGGTGCTCTTTAACATATTTATCAATGGCATCAATGGTGGGATTGAGTGCACCCTCAGCAAGTTTGCAGATGACACCAAGCTGAGTGGTGTGGTTGACACCCTAGAAGGAAAGGAAGCCATCCAGAGGGACCTTGACAGGCTGGAAAGATGGGCCCGGGGGAACCTCATGAGGTTCAAAACTGCCAAGTGTCAGGGGCTGCACTTGGGCCGGAAGAATCCCAGACACAGATACAGACTGGGAGAAGAGCTTCTTGAGAGTAGCCCTGCTGAGAAGGACTTGGGGATTGTGGTGGATGAGAGACTTAACATGAGCCAGCAGTGTGCTCTTGCAGCTCGCAAGGCCAATGGGATCCTGGGCTCCATTAGAAGAGGGGTGGCCAGCAGGGACAGGGAGGTGATTGTCCCTCTCTACTCTGCCCTCGTGAGGCCCCATCTGGAGTACTGTGTCCAGATCTGGGGCCCCCAATACAAGAAAGATGTGGAACTGTTGGAGAGGGTTCAGAGGAGGGCCACGAGGATGATTAGAGGGCTGGAGCACCTGCCCTACAAAGAGAGGCTGAGGGAGCTGGGCTTGTTCAGCCTGGAGAAGAGAAGGCTGCGGGGGGACCTCATTGCAGCCTGCCAGTACCTGAAGGGAGCTTATAAGCAGGAGGGGATTCAACTTTTTAAAAGGGCAGATAATGGCAGGACAAGGGGGAATGGACTAAAGCTAAAGGAAGGAAGGGTTAGACTAGATATTAGGGGGAAGTTTTTTACAGAAAGAGTAGTGAGGTGCTGGAACAGGCTGCCCAGAGAAGTAGTGGATGCCCCGTCCCTGGAAGTGTTTAAGGCCAGGTTGGATGGGGCCCTGGGCAACTTTGTGTAGCTCCAGGCCTGGAGGTTGGTGGCCCTGCCTGTGGCAGGGGTGTTGGAGCTCTATGATCCTTGGGGTCCCTTCCAATCCAGACCATTCTATGATTCTATGATGATAAAAGACTGGCTCCCAGCTCTACAAGCAGATGAGCTTCTCTCAGAATGGGAACACTTACTGACAGACAGAACGCTCCTATATGCTTATGAAGCTTCTTCTGCATTTTCTAAGTGCACACTTGCAGTGTAATGATGAGTTTTCCATCATCATTAGCAGCATGATCCTAGTAGTTAAATCAAAGCAGCCTAGTAAATGACACAACACTGGCAGGTTCCCACCAAAAAAGAACCTATTTATATAATTAAGTCATCTTTATGGTATGAACATCTTCATGTGACTGCAGATCGTAACAGAGTAGAAAACACTACCAAAAGGTCCTGAAAGCCTGCAAACCCACAAACCAGAACTGCTTTCTGTCCCTGAAGCTTGCAGTATGGACAGGGAGCAGAGGAGGGGAAAATGAGAGAAAGAAAGGAAGGAAGAATTCACATTGAGGTAATATGCCATTGTTTCTTTGGAAACCTTAAGCTTTGTCAAGCTTTATAAAATCAATAAAAATGGGATATACTTGAGTCGCAGATATAAATAAAATCCAAGAACGTCTCCCACATACATACTACTGATAGAAGAAAAAGTTTGAAAATAGGGTTTAAATCAACTTTCTCAGAAGCTTTAAACCTCACCTTCTAGCAAGTGACACTGAGCTTCTGGCAAAAGGCAGTTTCATGTATGAAATGTCTCCTGAAACTGAAGAGTATACGGAGAATAAAATTATATGTCAACAAATTACATCCTAGAGATTGAAAGCAATCTAGCTAGCCTGCACTAGCTTATCCCATTGTTTACAGACAAGTACTAGGTGTCAAGATATCACAGAAAGTGGTTTAGATCTTACTAGCCTAACAGAATAAAAATATATTGATTCATGCTTTGGATAAGGAAAAAACCCACAACACAACAACCAAACAAAACCAAACACTCCCCCCAGAGAAACCCACCACAGAACAAACAAACCCACAAAACATCTTAGTCATTTACCCAGAAATTTCCCCACCAGCAAACAATGGGCTGTCAAATCACAGCACTCCTTATGGGCCTCCACACATCTTTTCCAGACTTCCACTGAGAAGCCTATCTCATGTGGTTTTGTGATGACTTGTCCTGGCCATTTATGCAGCCAACCTTCCACTCAGCACAACTCATGATGTGCTGATAGAGCCTAAGAAAGTGATACATTTTAGGTTAAGGAGACAACCTGCCAAAAAAATGGAAAATTAATCCTCATTTTTACATATCCCTATGACTTCACATGAGGGAATCACACCAGCACTGAGAACCCAGCCATCAGGTAGGACATTGGAAAACAATAATTGGCATGCTATTGCCAAGTTGCCTATGGAACTATATAGAAACTTTTTAAGCCATCTTGCATCAAATTCTTGACTTCCAGAATTCCTGTTGCTTGCCCAGGAACACAGTGAGATGAACTCTATGTTAAAACATCCCCCAAAACTGTAGCTAGTGAAGTGCACTACAGCCTTAGCTAAGAAATTTTGCTACATTAAATGTTTCTCAAAGATCTTTGCCAAGATAAAACAAGGACCTTTCCACATTGCAAAAACAAGGGCACGTGTGATCCTTGTGTGTTTGGTGTCAGGAGTAACTATGGTTGTATAAGTGACAATTTCAGTGTATTTTTATAAACCCTTTCTAGAGTAGGAATGGTTTTTAAAGCTATCAAGCAGGCAAGTTTCTTACCACAAATTATTAGTCAACTGTAAAAAAAAACCAAACAAGGTACATGCCTGTTTGATTTTAAGTGTTTTTCCTGGTCCCAGAACATTCACAACAGAATGCAGCCACGGCAAGAGCAACTTCTGTAAAAAAACTCTTTTGATTGCATCATCATTGCTCATGACAAGTTTTCATACCAGACATTAGGACATGGCAGTGGCAAGTAAACCCCTGGCTCATCCCAGTGAGTTTGTGTAGATGGCTCAAATGAGAACCCTCCCTGCATCACACCATCCCAAGCCCTTCGCTAAATGGCCACTTGTTTCTCACTTCTGGTTCTCCACACTGTGATTTGTACTTGGCATGATGTCTTTGTGCATAGGCTTAGTAATTTTAATCAGAAACTCTGGTCTAAAACTTAAGATTCACCTATTTGGTACCTGCCTTCCCAGTGACATGTGGTTTTTACATATGGTAGGTATGGCACAGCAAGCATCCCCATTTTGGTCTAAAAATCTGCTTCTTGCTACAGCTGTGCAGCAGTGTTGATTACAGCAGTAAACAGAATTCAGCTGTATGTAATCCAGAAAAGTCTATGGTAAGAACACACTTTCTAGTGAGCATTCAGGGAAATTCCTATCACCTCCAAGAGATTTTTACTTATCAAAGACAGGAAAGTTCAGCCGCCTGAAGGAAGGTCAGTATCTAGTCCCAGTTACCTCCACAAATCAAGGATGACAAACAGGTAAGCTAGCTGTCTCTTTACCACTTACACCACTTCTTATACTGGCATTCAGGAACGCGACGGGCAGATGGATACTACAGTAGCTCCCCCTGCTGACGCAGGAGTCTTCTTGTGTATTTTGTAATTCATCTGTTGGCAAGTAAAAAACACCTGCAGCCACTAAAATGGATTAAAAAATGGTATTTTACTACTTGACTTACCAGACCAACCTGAGACCAAATTATGACCTTTTGTCCTCCTAGCAGATCTCAGGTAAAACAAGACATCCTGAGACTCACTTCTAAGGGTGGAAGTTGGGGATTCAGCAGGTCAATTCAAAGCCTTTTTATCACTACACTATTTACCTAAAGCAGCCCACCCTTAGTGACCATTCATTTTTTTCTTAACTGATGGCATATAACATATTAAGCATTAGCCCCAAACAAATACTAATTCCTGTTAAGAAAAATAAGATTTATAATCTTTATTGTTTACTTACATATAATAAATATAATACAGAACAAAACCATCACACCCATTGATTGTATTACACAGGTTGTTCATCAGAATACATTACATTTTCTTTTCATTAGCCCTTTTCTAGGGTTTTGGTATTGGATATCAAGAATTTCGATTTATAAATCTATCAATATAAGAACAATTCTCCAATTTTCACCTTTATGCATGTTTCAAATCATCACACACATACTGGTTTTGTTAAAAATATAGAACTGTTCAATATTTGCAATAGAGGCCTTTTGTTTCCATTAATTAGATCTCTACGAATATAGAGAATTTCAAAGTAATTAACAGCTTAAATCTTATTTTTAAAAATACTTATTCTGTATTTCTCATTTAACTGACCCCCGCCTCAGAAAGTGAAGTGACAGGACAAAGACACTCCAGGCAAAAGCCAATGTTCACTTTTAAAAACGAAGGGTAAAGGTTCTGGTATTTGCTTCACTTGTATAATTCTGGAATAATGGAGACACCAATTTGGTAAAGAGAGGGAAGGAAGAAACCAGAAGCTGGAGTTTCTGGAGAGACATGCATCTTCATTTCGGATTTACTACTGTCATCCTGCTGTTTTCTTGGCTTAAAAATCACTGCATCAAGCCATGATTATACTTTTTCTCTGCATGAATAAATGGAAATTAGATAAAAATGCTACATTTCTTTTTTATCAAAAATAGATCCAAGGTCTAACACACTCTGAAATCAGGTATTTAAGTGCAAATGCAATACACATCAACAATTCACGTTCTGGTCTCACTAAGGAAAACGGTTAAAAGATTATGCATAAAGCTGTTTCATAGGGGATATACACCTGGAACTGGCTGCACTCTGAACATCTGAATTACCAGCAAACCATACAGACCATGCAAACAGAAGTTTTCTTCTTCAGTTCAAAGTTCTTCAGTTAAAGCAGCTTCTGCTTTAAAAGTGTTAACAGGAATTCACTTAGCAAAAAATGTAATGCCAAAAAGACCATAAAAACTACATACTATTGGGTTTGTGCATCCTTTAACACACACAAGCTTTAGAAGGTTCACAGATCAATCTGGTTAAACAACTACAAAAAAGTTTCATAAACAATTTTGTTTTACTAATACCCACTCCAAAGAGAACTTACACAAATTTCCAATCGTTACAAGGTCCCCTTCAGGTGTACAATGCTGAAGTTGTATTGCATACTCATTACACTTCTCCAATTCCATTCAGGTAACTTCAACTTGAATAACTGGCTAAGTTTTTGATACAGCTCTGTATAAGCAGCCTCTCAGGATTTCCAATTAATAGAGCATTCATTTGTAACTGGATTGTATGTGGGACTTTCTAACACTTCACAAAAAACACCTCTAAAAAGAGCAGAACCCCCTTAGTATGTACCCTCTCCAAATACATACTTTAAAAATCTTTATCACAGGGATTAATGTAAGCATCCAGCTTCAATATGAAATGATTATTTAACATAGCTACATTCTATATTAAATTAAGATCAATCAGAGATCAATCCAATATATGATTGCCTAAGCAATTTCTCTATATAATTGGGCTGTGTAAGAAAACAGCCCAATGATCGTACAGCTGATCCCATATTCTGCCTTGTAAGATTCCTTCTGAAAAGATTAATTAAGATTTTGGGTTTATTTTAAATGTTTGTTTTAGGGTTTTCCTCCTGTTCCAGTAAGAAAAGGATACTGTTTGGCTGGAAAGCACCTCCTGTTCCCTCTAAAATATTTAGGAAGTTACTCATTCTGGTATAGGAACTGATTTAATTGATATGCAAAAGGGCAGATTTAGATAGAAGCATCACCTATAATACAGACAAGGAAGACTTGTGGGCTGGCAGCATCATTAATGTATCGAAGGCTATCGCTCATGAAAAAACAGTCATCTGCATATTGTAAAATTAGTTCTATGCTAAATGGCTAATTTCCCTCAGCTGGAGAAGTGTGGGGTGTTGGTTGTGGTTTTGTGAGAAGAAAAAAAACCTGAAAACTCTGCAAAACCTTCAGGAAGATGTGAAGAACTACAGAACCATCCCTGAATGACTACTTCTGAGGCCGTTCTAGTACCCAGTTGTATTTCTTCTGTGGAACTTACACAAAGTTTGTGCACCTTACCTGACAAAACAGTCAAAAGTTCATTAAAAATAAGAACATTGGATGCAACTTGATAAACTGAGATGCAGTTAAAGAACTCTGCAGTTGTACAACACAACAGCTGCTTTCTGCAAATATTCTCAGAGAAAAGCTTTTTATGCTTTGAACAAGTTGGAAGTGAAACAGGATTACATTCTGGATGCATTCCACATCAGGGTAAACGTCCCAGAAAAAGCTAGTTGCCTAGTAATACCAGATGTCAGGATGCAATACGTAACCTCAGAGGAGAGTGAGAACACAGACAACCAAGCAGTTTGTTTGTCTGTATGTTACATTTATGTTTTATGTTAGATTTCTAACAACAGAGAGAACTAGGGCAGTCAAAATGCAATTACAGTTGCTTTACCCAGAGAGGAAATTCCCTGTTGGATTCTTTTGAGAAGTAAAAGGAAATGTCAGCTCAGAAATCATCATGAGGGAGTTGATCCTTCATGCTGATGAGTATGACCACATTTTCTCACTATTGACAAGAAAGGTTTCTTAGACTAGTGGTTAACAATCCTCACGTAGCTGATTTTAAAGAAGAGTCATGTAGTGAGACAAATGTACCTTCTCAATAATTAAGCTGCAAGCTGGCTATAGGGAAATACTTTTTTGTGACCAGTTACAGTAGTATGTTTACCATTTTTACCAGCACTAAAATCCCTCAAATTTACATTCCTCAAGTCCTAAAGCAAACCACTCCAAATGTATGCTGCAAACAGGAATACTGCAAAGGCATAAAGGTCAACCTGACTGCAGAGTCTCTTTTCAATAAAAATTTTACTTTATTGATGCTGTCTATGACTCTAGTGGGCTTTGGATCAAATCCCAGTCTAGTACACGAGAAACAAACAAAAATCCCCAAAATGAACAGACTTTGTAAAAATTTAATGACATAAATGCATATATATCTTAGAAGATTCATGGTGGTACTGTACCCCAGAATCAGATTACGTATTACTAGAGCATTCAGAACTGCAGTTTCAAAGTTAGCAAGGTAACTAGCAATTTACACGGTGCACAGTACATACAGTAAGTAGAAGACCACACATAAATTGTAGCATCAGTTTAGAACTGATGTTTGTCCAGAAAGTAACAAAGTGTTGGGCAGAGTGTATTTTATTGACACCTTTAAATGCTCTTAACATTCTCTTCGTGATTTATCTGATAAGCCTAAGGAAATTCAACATTGAAAGTGACATGATGTGAAATGTTTGAGTGAAACCTGAAAATGTTTGTAACCATTTTAAAAGCAGGAATTAGTTATCAACTCCCACAATGCATGGTATCATCCATATTTCCCTGAGAAATCACACCCTGCAATAACCATGTAAAACAAAATACAGCATTGATGCAATCCTGGATAGAAAAAACCCCAAAACATCATCACATGCATAACAACTGTTTATGAACCAAAACTTAAATGCTATCTGCAGTTTAAACTGTTAAATTGCAGTAACTACAAATGACAGCCATAACAGAAATTGTAACTAACAACTTATCCCAAAGAAAGAAAACTGATTAAAAGTACCATCCTATAGTCAACTATGTAACTCCACACTGTGATATCGACATTAGTTTGTTTCTTGATTTTTGAGCATTCCACTTCTTAGCTTCATTTACACACAGACACTCTGCCTTGTGAAGGCCTGTTTTCATATGAAATTTGAGAGTGTGTCCATAAATGCACCCTATGTCTGAAATTTAACTTGTTCTCCCCCTCCTCTGATAACTTAGTTTAGTTCAGTAACTTAATTTCTCTAAGAGAGAAGGCTCTTTAGTGGTGAATAGGGATGATAACATTCAACACAAAGAGAGATGGAACCAAAAATTACAAAGAAATCGTTTTACCACCTTATTTAAAGCAATCATAGTTGTGAATAGCTGTACCTAGGCACAATGAGAATTGTGAACCAGAATGACAATTACAACAGCACACCCAAGAAAAGTAATTTTCAGGCTCTCCTATTTTTGCTAGTATATTACAAGGACATATACAATACGCATACCAGCACACCAGGTCAAGTATCAAATGCAGCACCGTGATTTGTCATTCGAAGTATCCCCATGTTTAACACCGTATTTCCGCAGAGCATCTGCACCACCACAGTGAGATAACCAGGCAGTGCCATAGCCTCTCTGCTGCTGAGCTGCAGAGTACAGTCCACTCCAGCCCCAGTCCCTGACAAGCAACATCGGTCACATACTACAGCCCCCACCACCTTATATGGATTTCCAGAGACCAAAAGCCAACAACCAAGATGGAGCATGCACTGGGCAAAAGAAACGTTGGGTCCTCAGTGTCTTCAGCAGCATTCATGTGCCCCATACTTTCTAAGTAGTGGTTGAGTACTGATGTTGCATGTAGTTCAGCCCTTTGCTGAATCAGCATCGCATCTACAGCAGCCCCTCAAGCGAACACACTGTCAGCATGACTGAAACCTAACAGGAAGTAGCCAGAAAAAACTGAAATCCTTCTTTCTCTTTGTTCTGGAGTGTAGTACCCAGTACATCACACTATGCAAGATTCACCAAAGCCCTAAAAGCAAAGGCATGCTACATGGCATTTGGCAAATAATCATAATTTCTTCCACATATAAAATCCAAATAGCTCCAAAACCTCAATCACACAGAGAAGAAATTGTTGGTTCCCATAAAATTACAGGAATTAGTTCAACTACTTGACAGAGCAACACATGTAGTATTCATTTTCCATTTTGTAGGCAGGGAAATTGAAATGACCATTCTTTAAGCATCTCATGACATTCAAAGAAATGCATGAGAGAAAAATTTGCTTCTTTTTTTTTTTTTAAAGCACGAGTGCTTCCTACAAGAAACAGGTCAGAATAAAGACATTCCCCAAATTGAAACATTAAGAGCAACGACAATGATGCTAGCACAGAGGTAAAGCATTTACGAGAGAGCTCCTTCACATTCCAGTTGTGTAACGGGAAAGATAAGCCCAGCATGTCTCCATTACGTCAGAGGTACCTGAGAATCTGAGAATCAAAGCTAAATCTCTTGTGCATTTACCAAGCACCCATTAGAGAGCTACGCAATTTACACTTCAAATTAGACATTATATTTAGAAAATATTATTGTACTAAAAATCACAAGATTTTATAGAAAAAAAACTTCATCACATTCTATTAAATGCAGGAACAATGTTACATATCATAGCTTCTGTAATTAAAACTGTAACACATTTCTTGTAACTACAGGGGCACCATTGTTTAAAAATCCTTTCAGGAAGGACAGCCTGCTTTGTTTCTTATTCTTTAAAGAACTATAATTTAATGCAGAAAGGCTGCTCGAGTTACCAAGTGCCATTACATTAAAATATTTAATATATTTTTAAAAAAAAACCCACACCCCACCACATTTTTGTTAAAACAAAACAGTGGGAAAGCCCTAACTTTGAGTTGAGATTCTTCAGCATTCCTGGATACTTACTGTATTAACCCCTCCAGCTAATGAACAACGCAAGTTAAGTCATATACATAGGAGACTACAATGATCTTTCCCTTTAAGCCATGAACATAAGGACAAACATGAATAGCAACTGCCTGTTAATACATTACCACTCCAATTCTATCAGTATGGCCAACTTCAAAAGAGTATTTCACAAAAAATGCCCATCTGAAAGCAAACTCAGTTTTCCCAGTCTTAGCTTGATGCCACAAGTCCCAACTGATTCAAATGTGTAGTTATAATGCCTGGCATTATATATTTGGTATGGTGTCATTCAAACACATCACTAATTGGAAACAGACACTGCTTCTTCTTTCCAGTAGTCCTTAACACTACTTCTTGGAAAAAAGTTGAAGCTAACATCTTCTCATCTGTCCTAATTTAGAAGATAAAAAGTAAAACACCTAAGGAAACTCCACTTACCAAAAAAATCCTGCAAATTCTACCCAAGCCAAATGTAGAACTACATTCTACATACTGCATTTTCAACCCCTCTACTTGTGGGGTTTGGGAACTGAAATAAGAAGTTTCTCAAAATGCCTACATAAATTTAATGTCCTTTGTTTGGGGTTTGTGGTTCTGATGGGTTTGTTGGTTTTTCTTTCCACTCTTATTTCAGCTGTCCAAAGGAGGACCTACTATCCCATCTTAAAGAGATGCCTCAGATCTTGTCAGGGAATTCACTGTTAAAAATTGGAAGGAAAAATCTGATGAAAGTGCAATATTTGACCAGAATAGCTCCTGGTTTCATTTTTCCCCCTCTACTTACACATTTTTACATTAAATTCTAGCTGCACACTAACCAATCTTTCTAAATGTATAGCTAAGCAAATTGCCTTCCAGCAATCTCTCTTGTCTAGTCTTGCCAAACCACCAAAATTTCTTTTGGAAGAATCATTACTGAGCATCAAAACATGAAAAGGAATTTGTGCTATGTCATCCTTCTGTATTTGTGTGGAAGGACAGAAGCACCCTACATTATTAATAACCTTATCATGTGGAAGAGAGTAGTGTTGGCTGAAAATCAACCTTACATTCATTATAAAAAAATTAGAATCCATCAAAAGCCAAAATTAACTTTAATGTCTTATAAGCCAGAAGTTGGAAAATGGCAGTAATTTCAAATATTCCTGAAAATAGTTATTCATACCTTTTCAGAATCAAATAGGAGACAAGCACTGCAATGGAAGATACAAATTATAAAGAAAATGATCAATTTTAGAAGAGATTTATTAACAAAACTGGGAAATCAATGCAAACACATTTATCTTTCAAACTGTTTAGCAGATTACTGTAGTACCAGCCCATTGACTGAAAACTTTCACAATTACTTTCACCTCTTTTATACCCTGGCAGCTGGTATAAAAGCTTTTATACATGTGAAAATTTTCAAATTTAGTTTTCCATGTTAGATAATTGGGAATCAGAATGGGCTACAGAATCAGTCTGTTTAAAACAAACATTGATTTTGAGAATGTACACCCAATGGTACTGTCATTAGAAATATTTTACCATTCTCTAAAATTTTAAACATTCCAGATTGTTTGGTAACAAAAGATTTTTAAACATTGGCACCCATTGCCATTACAAGGCTTCTCAAAACTGTGTAAGACAATATAGATGTAGTGTTCCAGGACTGTACAAAGATCCTGCCTCAATAATTACAAGAATGCACTTAATAAATTATTTTTTCTATTTTGTTCTATTAATATGCAAATAGTTTATACAACATAAAAAAGTTAATTTGTACCTACTACAGGTAACGTATCTATTTAGCTTTTCATCTGAAAGCCTGTAAGACTTGATGACCTGCAAACTTATTTACACAACTCATCTGAAAGTATTTTTTAAAAATAATATTGTCCAGCATTTAACAAAATTGTGAGTTAATAAAAAGAAAGAAATCACCTAACAGCATTTGTTTTCTTGATTCTGTCAAGTAACTTTACCAGCTCAGTGTTATAAGGCAGGTTGGTTGCTCAGATGGACTAAGATTCCCTATGGTGTAGTCAATTTTTTCATTTATAAAACCAGATGAAAGCAAGAAAGAGGAAAAGTTTAGAGTTTCAAAATAACTGAAACTTCTTATTTTTACTACAAATTCAGAATAGGCACTGAAACATGATTCCTTAGGGACCTTTCCAGAAGATTGTCTCTTCGCTGGGCATCATTCCATCTTTAAACTAGGAAGGAAAAAAAAATATTATCAGGGCTACATAAATAAAGATTACAAAAAAAGGATCACCATATGGATTTGTTCCCATCTTATTAATTAAGGAAATAACTTGTGTGTCTTAAGCTTAAGACACCACAATTACTCCTTTGGTTAGAACACTTTATTATTAGATTTGCACAATCCTGGAAGATAAAAATGCAGGCATTATTTGAAAACTAAAGCCCTGAAGCACAGGGCTTAGAGAGTCCTAAATTACATCTGCTTTTATTCTCCAAGACAGTAGCAACAAACTGTGTAATACTGCTGTTAGATGCCTGTGTAACCTCCTCCTAGAGGGGAGTATTTTGCAAACTCCCTAGCTATTCTACTCTAATTTCCCTATCCTTAGCATGAGAAGTATTTTCCCTGATATTTAATGCACTTTAACAACTTATTCTTGTCAACCACAAACACAAGGACTCCTTCCCATTTTCTAGACCCATAATGATACAGTCTGGTCATGTCCTCTAAACTTCCTTCAAAGGTTGATGTTTTTCATGAACTGTAGTTGGCCAAACTGAGACCTCAAAAGCATGAAGGAAAGTGAAATAATTACTTCAGATCTCTTCTACACACATCACACAGAGCAAGAAGTTGTATGGCTCTTCTAGTTTATTGACTCATGTCCAATTTCTGATGAACTTTGTAATACACTTAAGTGAAAAGCTACTTTACATTTCAAAACCATTGACCAAGAACTATATCAAGGTGAGAATAACAGTTGGTAATGAATAATAAAAATTTTGAAGATACCCTTCAAAAATCCATCCATCAATACAGAACAGTATTATCTGTACACTCTGCAGAAATATGTGCTTATGTAACACAAAAGTTACCATGAAAATCAATCCTCACCTTCCTCTGTTTTAAGTTTATCAAGCATACCTTTTGCCTATGAACAGCAACTGTCTCCATCTTGTGAAACACTGTGCATAGGAATGAGACTTTCACACTGCTCACTTTCTTCTGGTATTCTTAAAAGAAACAAATATACAGTCAAATTGGTCATTATGAAGCAAAATAAGTACCAAGTATGCTACTTGTTTGAACTGCAGCCATTAAAAACATACAAAGACCCCTTAACCTCACCAATTATACTCAAGTTTGCACAATTTTCACTGCATGTTCTGGGTACACCAACTATCAGAGAGGCATTAAGGGGGGAAAAAAATAATGAAAAAGAAACCAGTGACAGCCATTAGGAATCTTCTTTGAAAAGGCAAATAGACTCCACATCTTCCTATTTTCTGAGAATTACGTAGGTTAATAAATGGACTGGCAACTACTACTGTTAAGAAATCAGTATGCCAGAATACACCTGAACATACAATTAGATGAAAATAAATACAGCTTGAGGCTTAGTAAAGACTATAGGATACAGTAAAGGCTAAAGAAGAGAGGATTACACTTTGTGGCTGCCCTACCTCTGAATTCGATGTTTTCTACAAATAAAGGCAAAAACTCTTCTGATTCCCACCATCACTGGATCCCAGTTGTTATAGTGACATAAAAGAGTTGCAATGAAAAAAGAAAAAAATACAGGGACTGCCCCTGCAAAAAATAACCAGGAAAACTGCACCTGGAATTAAAACACAAACATCATTCAGTCAATAGTTTTAAAAAAAGAATAAATAATTACACACTGTACACTTGTAATAGTTATTATTGTAAGCTTGGGATGAAGTGCCAGTTCTTTTAAATAGGGTGAAATACAACAAATATTTCTGTAAGTTATTTGGTAGAATTTCTTAGCCACAGCTACCTCTAATAAATGAATAACCTTCTTTCACTGATCTGTTCTCTACAGTAGTGTTTTGCATTGAGTGTGGATGAGGAGTGCTTTCTCCAAACAGTCTCAATTTTAGGTTTTAACTGTCTGACTGATACCAATGAGAAAGTTGCCTAGACACTTCAAAATTGTTTAGTAATGGACCTCACCTGAAAGTTTTGTTTATTCACTTTGAATCCAACGTGAGGGAATGGTAACTGCTAAAAATCAATGCAGATAGGAAGACCATGCTACAGAGAAATCACAATAGTTGCCTTTTGCATTTGGAAAAAAAAAAAAGGTAGGGCACGTTTTCTGCCCAATTTAAACGAAATTCTACTTGTAGCTATCTACTCCTACATTCAAAAGTGAGCATATGAGACTGTTTAATACTTCAAACTATAGAAGGTTAGGGAAATCACGGGTGCAAGAACAAGTAGAACACAGCAATTGCCAATAAGCACAGCTCCCTCTTGTGGAGAAGATTTCCAAAGTTGAAGACTTTGGAGAAAAAAAGGTCCAGTACAGATACACTACATTGACGTTCACTCTCAAAAATCTAATGAACTGCAACTGTTAGAGCCTTGTGCTATAACTTCATGGATTTCTAACAGAAATACATAAACAGAAAAGTTACCAAAAAGAATAAAAACTGTTGCCATTTCTTAAGATTTAGATGTATGCCAGATTATTAGAGAATAAAGACCCAGAACATTAGTAATTATGCATGCTGTATAACCACCATACAATTTGACAGTTATATAAAGACTGCATACGTTCTTATTTTAATCTTTACATTATTAGCCATGCCAGTGGCATGATTATGTAGGTTCCTTTCAAGAAAGCCGAAATACAATGTCAAGGCAAGGCTGGCCAGAAGCACTAACTGGAAAGCTTGAAGTTGGAAGCTTAAACTTCAACCAGCCTGATGTGGACACCTTAGACTTCAGTGAGCACAGGGCTTGGCTTAAGATATTTTGATGCTTGCGTAACAGAGACATACTTGCACAAATACACCTGTACAAACAACTACAAAATCTACAGGAATTTGCCCTTAATTAGGGTTATTCGTGCTTCCAATACTAGCAATTTCTTTTTAAACAATGGGAGATGTGTAATTTGCCCTTGTGTTACCAGCATCACCTGGAAGTCATCCAAGAGAGCCCTAAAGATGTTTCTGCTATTTCAAATGCCTTGATGTTTCATGAGTACATGAAGAATATATTAATTTTAAAAGATCTAGACTCTGTGTTTACTCAGATTAAATTGCCCTGAGATTAAGTTGTTTACTGAGAATTACAAAAGCATATTCCATTTTTCAATGTGTTCCAGGAGACAGTTAGATGAATCACTTCAGAAGACAACTAAGCTTTTCATATATTGATGTATATAGTTAAACATATACACCCACATCTCTAAAAATGTTTTTGCACACACACATACACTTATAAAAGATGTATAGATGCACACATACATACATACTTTTTTTTTTTGCTAGCAACTTTAGCTCACATATAAATCTAATTCAAAATTCACTGACATGAATTTAGTGGGGAGAAGTCTACAGATTTATTTTCCTTGTCTCTTTAATAGCTATCATTAGTAAGTTACTTTCTTGTTACAATTTATGTCCCAAGTATATATGACATATGCTTTAGCAGCAACAGTTATTTCACTAACAATTGTTTTTTTCTTGTTGGAATCACTGCAAGGTTTTGCAGTATTTCCATGTTGAAATACTGAGCTAATACAAAACATACTGTGTCTCACATGTTCATTATGCAAGTATGTATTCAGGGGTTGACTGTTCTTCTATTTTCCAGTTTGACTTTCTTTTGCCTATTTTTATCCTTTTGTTTTTCTGTATTATTCTCAAAAAACCACACTGACATTAAGTGAAATACAAGTTGTGTGGGTTTTCTTCCTCCATTTTTATACATCTGCCAGAAAATTTCAGAAGCCAGAAAGTTCTGGGGGAAGTTTTTTTACAGAAAGAGTGGTGAGGTGCTGGAACAGGCTGCCCAGAGAAGTAGTGGATGCCCCATTCCTGGAAGTGTTCAAGGCCAGGTTGGATGGGGCCCTGGGCAACCTTGTGTAGATCCAGGCCTGGAGGTTGGTGGCCCTGCCTGTGGCAGGGGTGTTGGAGCTCTATGATCCTTGGGGTCCCGTCCAACCCAGACCATTCTATGATTCTATGATTCTCATTAGAATTTACACTTTGCTTGTGCAAACACAGAGCAGTAAAGTTTCTTTTAGAGAGGAAACTTCCTAAGTGCAGGATGACTAATTTTTTTTATATTTCTATACATCAGTCTTGTACAAGCTAGTACAAATCTTGAAAGAAAAATTCAAATGACTGAACACAAGTCAAACTGAACCACCACAGATAATGCACAAACCCCACTTGCTTCAGTGAAGCCACTACTCAGACAATGCTACATTTACCTGTGTTCCAGGCATGGTCAGAATTCTCCTCTTCTCCCACTCTGCATTTTCTTACAAACTAAGCACAACTGCCTTTGCAGTTATGACTCAATGACGCTTTTGAGTTAGGACTCAAAAGAACATCACACACAAGACCACCAGTCTATTCATCATTTCAGTATTGTATAGTTAGTTCTAAGTTGGGTCAGTTTTGCCCATTTTTATTGCTACAATTTTCAGATAAACTATAACACAGCTAAGCTTCTTCCTAATTCATATAAGGATTTATCATCTCAGTGAAGAAATCCTTGTATTTCAGTAACAAACTGTACTGAGGCCAAGTTGCTCACGCTATTCACTATTTTCAGTCTAGAAAACACATGACCTGGCACTTAATTGTACTCCCTTAAATGTATACATTGTTAAAAATAAAACTGACATTTCATTCAAAGAATTTCTGTTAATAATGCTCCAAACTTAGTAGCACGTTACCTTCTGCATGCACATGTCAGCTATTATGGACAGAGGTATTGTAAGGCTTAGCGCAAGTGTGCCTATCAGTGATGAGGTAAGAAAGCATCCCCTGAAAGAGAATTAAATAACAATAGTTGTCTTTTAACTTGAAATAAGACATTAAAAGTAACACATCAAACTGCAGATGATATTTGATCAAGCTTAACTGTTAGTCATTGTTTGTTTTAATAATCAAAAATTGATATATCCACACTCCCAGCATAAATCCATAAAAGTGCATAAAAGTCTTAACTAGACTACTGATGTCTTCTGGAGAAGACAAACCTGTTGAGATGATGGAAAATTCACTGCTTCACAAGTAGTGGCTTCACCTACAAAAATCTGCATTTTGTTTCTGTTTTGAAACAATTTAATACCAGTTTACAATATCTGTTTTGCTCCATCTGGTTAATTAAAAAGGAAAGGTTATTGATATCTAGAAATCCTACTCAAAATGAAAAATATTATTTAAAAATGGAAAAATTCTTAAATTAATAAACTTAGCTTTTTTAATCTCACTCCGAAAATACACCCCTGAGATCCCTCTTTGGAGTCTCTCTAAGACTTCTCTGCATTCCACAAGTGGTCTCATCAGATTTCCTAAAATCATTCAGAATTGGGTACCTACCCAAACCAGTAATACCTGCTCCAACCAGTAATGCCCACCACTGAGTCAGTCTCTTATTTCAAAGGCATCCAGAATTTATTTATTTATTAAGGCAATTCTCATTCTTTACAAACACTGAAAACTATAAAAAATAAAGTACCTGCTACAGTTTTTTGTGGAACTGTAAACAGTTCCAGACAGAACTGATTTTAAAGGAGGAAAAAATCTTAAGAATATTTGTTAGAATATTGAAATTTGTTTTCTACCTACTCAATCTTTATTCTGGCTACTGTAAAAATCAAACAGATGCAGCATCACTGGAGCAGTATTCATGAAATTAATACTTTCACTAAAGAAAACGCTATTTTAATTCACCTCACAGAAGTTTGTTAACACCTTTTAAACACAAAAATTTGAACACATTTGGAAAGTATCTTCTAGAACATGACTTCATACATATGTTTCTCTAATTAAAATAGAAGACTTTGGTCCTCCCAAAAGACTAGCTTTCAGCCAAGCAAAAATGACCAGTTTGGGTATTTGTAATCACTTTGCATTGTTCTGTGTCTTTAAAACAAAGAAAAATGTATGCAGATGAGAAACTAACAGGAAGGAAACAAAGCACTTTAGATACACTGCATGTTTGCAAACTTCTTCCCCAATAGTCTAAATCCCTTTCTATACCATAAAAGAATACTTCTGTACCTCTGCACCCACTACTTCTGATTTAGAACCAACTTGTCCACCAGAACACAGTAAACAAACAGTATAGAATCCAATGGAAACGCAGCAGGTTTGGCCCCCAATTTAGCTGGCAGTATGTGGTTGGGTGGAATAAAGTGTTCCTCATTGTTTCCAGAATAAGACAGGGCTTCTCAACCTGTAGAATTTTCTGTTACACCCCTATTTTAACCTTTCTGGTTTGCCCACAAGCAACCCAGATCACCAGAATTCTCAAGCTGGGGGCCCTGACTTCCCGAACAGTAATAACCCTGTCCTTCTAACAAGTACACAACAGTTTAAGTCTGCTACAGCTTTTGAGCTGTTCCTATGCAAGTCTTATGTTCAATCCTTTGTTGACCTACCCAGATGATCATATAATTCAATTACTAAACAAAAGCTAGACCAATTCATGAATTGCTATCTCTTCATGATTAATGCATTCTGATGAGATTTAGCTCATTAAGTCTTTGAAGATTTCAACAAATATGTCAACTACAGAATATTCATTTCTGATTCATATCCACCATGCACAAAGCTCTAGAAACTGAAGAACTGTTAAAACAGAAATTCATGTTCTCCTATTACTACTGCAACTCTGTACCACAAAGTCTTTATATCTTAAAATGTTAATTCTGGAATGAGCTAAGCACACAGGATCTTAATAAATACTACAAGACATAATGACATCTCAACATCTGAGAACACACATAAACCAATTTGAGACATAAAATATAAAGCATGCAGTACATACCACAACCAGAGGAACTCTGACAGAACCGTTCCAATAAGGCCATTAATGACAATGCACATCCATATCAGCTTATTGGGAAACTCAAAAGCTTCAAACCCAGTATAGTGAAGCAGGAAAAAACCCGGCCACAGCAGCAACAGATTGAACAGCCCTACAAAACCTGAGTATAAAACCAGTATTAAGGAAATCACAATAAATACCCTTCAATGTAACTAAAATCTTAGCCAAACTGCTATTTTGACAACATGCATACATAAAAGCTGCAACAAAGTAATGTTTTAAATCTTTCAAAGGAAAGGAATAGAAGAACCTTTACCTGATATTCACAAGCAACAACTACATCAGATATTTACAGGCTTGAAATTAGAAAAAATTTCAAAAAGTCAAAAATTCTGAGTCAAAGGGGCTGTCTGCATTCCTACAGGTACTGTTATCTTTCATTGTGAAGACTGTAAACATGCAACAATTAACACAATCAGTCTCTAAAGTACTCATAACCATGGGAAACACAGACTTTCTCTAATTCCTTGGTTTTTCTAAGCCACTTTACCACATATCACACATGCACAGTTCAGTGCCCTAAAACAAGCAACTTGTAACTACTGAAAGTTTAATTCAGTGTGTGATACTTTTAGTCTTACCAAAGAACATTGGGATGTCAAGTTTATCTTCTCTATCTACTTTCCTTTTTATCATTACTATGTACACAGCATACAGCATTGCTCCTACAAGAGACCAAAGGGAACCTGCAAAGATGGAAAAAACCCACTCACTTAAGACATGTCAAAATAGGATCAACACTCTTAAACATACACCTATTATAAAACTGTTAGGGATAAATTGTTTGTGGTGGAATTCATTGCTGTATGAAAAGCATGAAGCTCCAAAATGTAAATGATTTCCCAATTAAGCTATATACACAGGGGGAGTATCATCATAAATGTCTAGTTTCAGAAGTCTAGAAACTCAAAAGCTAGGTTGTGAAATATTGAATGGGTAAGGAATACACAGCTTGCTAGATGATGTACTAAGTATTGTCAAAAGATGGTACTCATCATTGCATACTATAGGATTAAAAAATAAGTAAATACCTATTGTATCTTTTCCAGCAGATTTCTCAGATCCAGAAAGGTTAACAAGTACCACACCACCAATGCTAGCAAAACAGAAATGCAAAATGCTACTTAAACCCAAAAAGATTTTTATAAAGACAGGAAAAAAGGTGGAGAGAAATACAAAAATACAGTTCTATCTTTAGGTATTTTTAGTTAATTAAAACCCACTTTTGGAAAAGCCAAAAGGAGTTCTCTATTGCTAAGATCTGATCATAAGCTAGAAACAAACAAAAACCCCCATGTTTAGCTTCCCTGAACAATGCATCAGGCATTTAATGAAACAGGCTGACAACACTGAATGTCAAGCCTCTTCCTTTTGCCCATCCATACAAAAATTTAAAAAAACCTAACAAAACAAGAATAACTAAGTTCACATACTTCCAACAGAAACCTGATTAATCAGATTTTACAGGGGCATGAGATTTGTTAATTGTTCATGATATGAAATATTTAAAAAGACTAAACTCAGTTGCTCAATTTATCTCAGAAAAAAGGATTTTTAAAAAAGTGAATCATATCATATATTGTCTTCTCACTATATCAGGGAGTTTTTGACCAAATGTTGCATTCAATTATCTTACCTTAAAATAACAGCTAATAATTTTGACAGGGTAAACCTATCTCCACTGTTGCTGGGAAAGACTGCAGCTAAGATTAAAGTAAAAAGCCCTGCAAGAGAAATTAAGAAGAGTTCACACAATCAAATTTTGCTCTAGTTTGTTCAGAACACTGCACAGACATTTTCTTCTTTATATTTTACACACCTGTTTTAACTACTTGATCTTAGCATCCCTTATTTTAATAGGAACTACTATGAAACTAATTTGTTGTGATGTGAATCCTCAGGTGAGCAAATACATGCTCAACTTTGAGAAAGGCTACTCATACTAACAACATAAACTGCCATAAGCCTGAAAAGTCAGTGAAAAATGACATAGTTGTGCTTTTAAAACTGATTTTATAAAACAACAAAAGCTACTCATCAAAACATGGACCGTCATGTATTTTAAAATCTTTAAAGCTCATATTAGCATCTTGCATAAAACCTGTAAAGCAACTGATCAGCTTTATGATAGGGTTTAAGTTCTTTACTCCTAAAGCCATTTAAATAAAAAGCAAACAACAAAACAGTAATAAGCAAGAAGACTTTACTCTGAGTTGTATCTAGTTTGATAAGTTATACCACCTTTCCTTCAAGCCTATTACACTCCCAATATCCCAAAGAACTTTTAAACTTCTGTGGTTATGCCTCTGTATT
>VZTU01019255.1:93413-105604 GCA_013400835.1 Zapornia atra | reverse complement strand
GAAGTTCCACACAAACATGCGGAGAAACTTTTACACAATGAGGGTGACAGAGCCCTGGAACAGGCTGCTCAGGCAGGTGGTGGAGTCTCCTTCCCTGGAGATATTCAAGACCCATCTGGACGCCTATCTGTGCAATATGAGCTAGGGACCCTGCTTTGGCGGGGGGGTTGGACCCGATGATCTCTCGAGGTCCCTTCCAACCCCTACAATTCTGTGATTCTGTGATTCTCCATGGTTAGCAGAGTTAGTCTACATTTCATTAAACTGTATTTAGAAGATTAATTTTTTGGCTAGGCTGAGTTGAATCCCATCCTTAAACAGTAATATCTTGGAGCACTCAGAAACCCCTTTAGCCAAATTGGTGTGGATGACTACACCATTCGGACATTCATGAGAGGAGGAAAGGTCTGACTGTTACAGAAGATTTACAGAACCAGAGGCTGTATTGATTCCTACTGCTGAGCTGTTCTAACAAAGCTGATTTTTAATCCCAGTATGAAGGTAAGTTTATTGGTTTTTAAATAGAATGTTCCAGTGCTAATGAACTCGTCAATATAAAAATATATTGACTCTCCTTGCAATCAGTTGGTTTTATTAAATAGGCATTTGTCTCACCTTAAATCCATTATACTTTCTGTATATATCAGCATGAATGAATACAGTAAGTAGCAACCTGTACAACTTCATTGAAAGTCATATATTTTCATTGGAGCATCTATACATAATTTAATTACATGCAAGTTAGCAGAGTAAACACACAACAGTGAAACACTGCTTCGTTTTTTTTTTTTCATTTTTTTAACTTTCTTTAATGGAGCTAATGATTTACTAAATCATTAGCTGTTCTGAATCTGATATACTTACTGCTTTGCAAGTGTTGCAAACAGTCATGAAATTCAAACGTTTTTTGGTTTCAGTAGTTTTATTACTTCATTTCTCTGGCATTAGTTACAGACAAAAGCAAAAAGATCACCTGTAGTAAGTTTGAAACTTGCATGGCATCAAAGTCAACTTGACTTAAACATATGCAAGGATTGTCAATGAATAATTCAAAAGTGCCCCTAATTTGTCATTAACAGATGAAAAATGTCTATCAAATCAAGCTTCTCCTACATCCTGTTTTAAAGCATTATATTTTAGGTCATGATGTGTCATGTCATGATGGTGATATCTCTGATTACAATGTATGCTCATGATTATCTACGGTGAACTAGGAAACGAAATGCTTGTCACAGAGATGTCTTTTCCCAGACCTGACTTTCCCCATGGAAAACTATGCTGAAAAGAGTGACTTCATGTCAGCAGAAAATAAAGACCTTTCTTGTTGAAACACAGGAACCAACCTTTCACTTTTAAAACTGCTGTAGCTCAAAAACATACCAGCTTTTCACCTGAAAATTAGTTGTGAGCCCAGCATTTTCAGTTTCCAATAGGAAAAGCAGTATAATCTAAATGCATGTTTAATTATATTGTGTGTATATGTATTTTGTATAAAAAATAGTATATAATGCTATCTAAGGAAACTTTTTTAATGTTCAATTTTACATTAAAATATTATTCAATTAAAAAAGTAACAGCACCTATAAATAGTGGTATTTTTACTAAAATTATGTCTTTCTTTCTAACAATAATGCTCCATAATCTTCCTTTCTGTAGAAAGATCCCCTCAAGTAAAGAAATACACATACCTACTTAGGCATGCATTTTTTCCCTCTTTATTTTTCCAAGGAATTAATTACAAAGTAGGTTCTGGAATTCTATGTGCAGATTTCTGGTGTATGATGAAATATGAAGCCAGATTTTGAACCATTTTGCATGTACTGGAGTCACAGGCAGGGATGGGTAAAGCTGTAATATTCACAGAAGATGAGGGAAACTGCTGGTGGTTCAGCACCTTCCGCTGCAGTTTTTCCTGCACTGAGCACTGCTAAAAAAGCTATTACAGCCCTCATATCCTCCCATGGTAAATCTTCTTCTTATAAATCAAAATAGCTATGAAATTATCTTAAAATGAGTGTTTGATTGATTGCTAATGTAGTCTGTAACAGAAAAGGCAACGCTTGCTCCACCCATCGGTAAGGACAGAGAGCCTTTTCCATCAAGCCAGAAAAAGGAATGTTTCCCTCTGGTTTTGGTCAAAAGAGAGGTGCTGCAATTTCATTTGTTTTCATTTCTATTAATTTTTCTTCAAATCACTTTTCACAAACGTAAATAATTGCTCAGTGTGGGCCTTTCACCAAGTCCAAGATGGCATAACTCCACTGATATCAATGGTCTAAGTTGACTTGCACCAACTCAGATATAGCAAAGAAAGTGAAAAATCAATAGTGATTCAGTCCCTTTATTATTTTTTAATCTGTGTTATCAGTCATGTGTTACAAGACAATGTCCAGTTATTTCTTTTCTGAGATCAAACTTCAATATGGACACTCAGTTCAGCATCAAAAGTTGATATGAGAGGCCTTGAGGTCCTTCACCTCAACCTTTCTGAAGCAGAAGTTTAATTGAAAGGTAGCACTGCTGACCTTCTTTCATGTGCTTCATTTTACATTGCAATGCCTTGTTCTCTTTTATTGAGATGTCAAATCCAGTATATCGTGAGATTTCCCCATGTGGTACTTTCAAAGCCCATGATTTAAACTTCCTCATTTTTCACCTGAGATGAAATGGTTTCAATTCTCTTGTCTACTGTAACAAAAATTTCCTAAAACCTGTCAAACTTCATGTGATGATCCAAGCTTCTAGAAACCACCGATTTAAGTTCAAAAAGATGAACACTGTGGTGCCTCTAAAATTGAAGGATATCTTCTTCAAGGGGATGAGGCCATTTTGGGCTTGAAGAAAACCATTTAAGACAAACCATTATTAAACAAAGCATAGGAGGAAATCTACCTTGTACTGTTCTCTCTTCAGTGATTCTTCTTTTCTGCCGTGTCATTTGTCTCAATTGGATACAAACCAGCTCCAAGGGAAGGTAGCTCTTCTCTCAGAGTTTAGGGATTACAGTAGAAGTGATGGTGTATATAAAGTACATGAAGTTCTAGGTGAAATATGTTTTGTGGAAATTACATTTAAAATGAGGATAAAAAATCTTAATGAAAAAGATGAGTCACTTCACTGCCCACTTCTGGTAGCTGCACCATAATTGATGGTAATAATAAATTTATTAGGAATCCAAACTTAGATTTTTTTAGATAACTGCAGGTAATTGGAAATAAAGAGAGGGACTGGCATCTCTCCCAGACTAGATCACATCTCCACAGAAGTGCTGCAGGTGGAGAGGACATGCTGTGGTGACTGCCTTCCTTGCATTACCCTGTGGAAGATGATCCCTCAAAAATGTCCAAAGGCAGATGCATCATGTCCAATGAAGGGTGATGCTAGAGAAAATGAGGATTTCAGGGCTATTCCTTTCTTCTGAATATCAGATAAGGCGGTTTCGATAGCAATGTCAATAGGGATCAAAGAAGCAGGTGAGAAAGGTCTTGTGGATGGGTGTGGTTTCATTTAATTCACACTAAAGGAAATTATTGCAGAGTGATTGGAATATCAAAGGCTAATAGAATCTTATTTAATCAATTCTGTGAAGTATTGATTTGAAGAGCACAGAGCCTGTGCCTTAGAATATACAATGAAGTCATGGTCTTGCTAAAATGTAAATTAATAGCGAAGTATTATATTTACATTTGCAGCAAAAACTCAGGCTTGATTACTATAAGGTGGCAAAAAGAGGGCATTATCTTTTTTTTTCCCCCCCTTAATTAGATGTGGAACTGGATAGTGAATAACCTGGTTGTCTGTAACAAATACAGCAGACAAGGGGTATATCACAGAGGATGCATTACCTGGATTTTTCTGGAGAAATTATGTATCTACTTAAAAAAAGCAGGTACCTAAGAGGTAGATAGAGATGGCTGGACAGTTGACTGCTTCTAACGGTTTTTGAAGGCCAGTGAGAAGGAGTTCAAAGTGATAAAACTAGAGATTCAAACAGAAAATATGGACTTGAAACAAGTGAAAAATATATATGGTGTAGAAGCTATAATTTCTGTGACAGAGATCAGTAGTGCTCATGTGGTTTAACAGCTCATGAAGTTAAGAGTAGAGCAACATTTTTTAGGTTCTGTAAAATCTGGAAACTTGACAACATCAATGTAAAAATAAAGATGAAAATATGTAACATGGTGAATTTTGAAGTATACCATGTGCTGTGGAAACAGATTGTGAGCTGAAAAGATGCTTGCAAGCCATTGAAAAATGTTTCATCAGTGACTGAAAGACCACAACAGTGAGTTAAGGAGGCATCTTTTTCAAATCTGAAAAAGAGAAAGAGCTGGGAGGGAATTATTTCTCATGGCACTATGTTATGAACAAATGGGAAGGTTGTGCGAGAAGGATGGGGATATAAAGATCTCATAGGATCTCTCACAAAGACACTGAAGAATAGACTCTGTTTACAAGCAGAGCAATCTTCAGATTGTACAAGGGAGTGGAATGGGCTGACATTTCTGAATAAGGTCTCATTGGGGACCAGACTGGGATCATCCCTGTGCTGGAATATCTCTTTCTGAGATGTGTCATGAAAGGACACAGCAAAGATCTGTTTGAAATTGGTGACTTGGTGAACTGGTGGAAAAGTAGCACGGAATGATATGAGTACATATCAGTAAGAAACTGGTGGAACCTGATGACATTGGTCCCCACTGCCTTTGCAATCCTGTTATAAGTCTTAGCAGAAAAGTTCTGTGACTGGACAATGAATCTCACATGTTCCGGGATGACACTACAGCTCGGCAGCATGGCACCATCCCCAACAGGTTTTATTTCATGCAGCAAGAAGCACCACCTGGTTATAGCACATGACCTGAGAGGTCATCTTCCTTTGCATCTCCACCTCATTTAATTTGTTTGGGGGGCATAAACAGCAATGTAGCTGGTTCTAATTTTTGAAATATTTTCAAATGAACAAAATTCTTGTGTCTCTGGCACTCTGTCCCTTTCTGCTGCAGATTTTGTGAGCACAATTCTTTCAATATATTCTCAAACAATTTATCAATAGCCTCAGAAAATAATAAAAATACTCCTTATTATAAGTTAATATATCATTGCGACTTTATTAGCTAGTTTTTGTTGGAGTTCTTTTCACATGTTTGATTTTATGGTTCCCTGAAAATAATATTTTTGAATGCAGTGGTTTGTCCTTTATTTTTTGAAATGTGAACAAATTGGTTTTTTTCTGAAGTTTTTTGACTATATTTTATGCCATTTCTTTTATCTATCCCAAAGTCTGTGAAGCATTTAGGTAGAAACTTTACACAGAATTAAAATCCCAATAAAAACCCCTAACTTGTTTTTTCTAGAAGCCGTGGGTTCAGTTCCTCCTTCCCCTACTAATTTTTTTAAAAACTTTGATTGTACATTACTGAAATGTACCAGGATGCAAGGATTCAAGTAATGTCACCCAGTCTACTGCAATTAGATTTGATATTGTTGTATTCCGATTCTTTAGTCAAAATCAGATCTACTTATAGATAAAAGGCTGAACACCACTTCTACTTAGCTGGAAGAGAGTGCTTAGTAGAAGCTGAGCTTCTATTTTTGCTGTAGGCTGCAAATTCACACTAATAAGTCATACACAGAGGAAATGTCATATTGAATGAAAGGAGAGTAGACCTCGGTGATTGTGCAGAATGGTGAGCCCAGCTGGATGAGACACTTGCCTGAGAAAAGGGGTCCAATTACACAAACCGCGTTTGCCTTCTGAACACTTCAAACCTAGGCACCTTCTCATTCTGATTTATCCCACTATAAAGAAAGAAGCTTCTTGGATTTATTTTTCTTCCTTGTTCACTTGACTAGGATTTATTGCATCATCTCATGTTAAAAATGGGGACTGTATAAGGAATCTGGGAAGACTTTGTTCTCCAGTGACAGAAAAGACATTGTTTTCATTCTGTCACTGCCACTGACTTCCTCCAGGACCTTAAGCAATCTAAGATTACAGAAGTCCTCTGTGTCTCGGCTTTGAAATGATTCTCATGTGATTCTCATCTGGTAGTGATTTGTTGTATCTAATCTCTTAAAAGAGTTTATGGGTTATACTGATGGGTTTTTGGTCTAGCTTTATAACTGCTGTGCTAATTGTGTGAGGGGGGTTAGATCAAAAAGATGTGGGCAAATGTAGCTTTGTAAAAATCTTTTAAGGTTAGATGCAGCAAGGGGAAATGTTGTCCCTTTTGAGGGAAAAGACAAATAAATAACATCTGACAGGGAATAAATTGGGTAAACCTGCTAACTAATGTTTGTGAACATATCTGGAGGCAATTTGGTTCTCAGCATTTCAGAAATCAGGTTTTTCATACCTTTCCTAACTGCAAATTTGGGAATCTTACTTAAAGATTCTATTTGTTTGTGGGATGCTCTGCTGAGTCCTTTGGTATGAAGCTAGCACACTAGCATGGCTCTTGGACACTAGCATTTACAAGAGTCATCAACCCTGGGTTACAATGTCTTCTTTCTTGAAATACAGTGTGCAAACAGCATAAACACCTCCTGCCTGGCAACAAACCAACACTGATGTCCAAATCAACTGTTGTGTTTGTTGCCTGTCTCACAATTTTTTCGTCCTATCTAGAGTGAATGTTTTTGTCTACAGCATCCAAAACGTGGCAGATTGCTACGTACGGTTTGCCTTCTCTGCTCAGCTGGTGGTCTAAGGAACTCTAGACTGGTCTCAATAACACAAATATCCAAAGTCATCAAGTTCACCTTTGCATTGCAGAGAAAAGGAAAGCAGTTATGTCTCTGCTGTTTCTATTTCAAAGAGCCTCTGGAGAAAGATTTAATCTGGTAGCTGTAAACTACCTTTGCTTTCATCTAACTACTGCTCACTTTATTAATTTTTATCTATTTACCATCAGCTCTCACAGTTGGTATCTGTTTTTTAAGGTTAGGTTCTATGTTCTTTTGCCTTGGAGATGATTTTCTATTAATAAATTCTTAGATAATGTGAATTCACAGAGATGCGTTTACTATTTCCATTTGTAATGCCACACAGAAAAGACATTGCAGTACGTTTTTATAGCTCCTCGAAGTCCCACATGCCATTCTGCCAGAGAATTTTGTGTGTTGGAAAGGATCAGGGTTCAGCAAAACCCCCCCATATTTCTTTAGTCCTATTTTAAACCTGAAGTGTTATGCAATAAACAATATGCAGGAAAGATTAAGAAGCTGGGGAAGGAATCCATGCATCAAAATAGTATTCTCTAGCCTGAAAATACATGAATATGGTTTAGAATCTTAGACTTTTCTTTGTCTGTACTGAGGACTAGGAGTCACAGGAGATGCCCCAGGGAGTTGAGGAACATATTAGACTATGTGTGTTACCGACTGGTACTTTTGATCAGCAATTTCTCATGCTAGACAGGCAACCTTAGCCGATCTGCCCAGCCAGACTGAAATACTGTGTGAGTTCTGTTGAGGTTTGAAAACTGCACAAAGAAGTTCAGAGTCCCAATATTTTGACTTTTTTGTGCATTTCTTAAAAGCTTGCTTATTTAAAGGGGAAACTCCCAGCAGGTCCATTCTCACATCTGACATGCACTGTTAGTCTGCGTTGCTTCTAAAGTCTGCTCCATCTTGTCCATCTCTGTCCACGCTGTTTGTGTGTACTTTTTGTTTGCAGAATGATTGTGTTCAGAAACAGAAGATGATGACTTCAAACCCTTTTCAGTAATATAACACTTTGCAAAGGCAATCCTGTCTTTTCCTATTCAGTTCTTGCCTGATGTCACTGGTAAATAGACAAGTCTTCTTAGAGCAATTTAACTATTTTAGTAACAGTTGGTTTCAGAAATTAAAAAATTCATAAAGATACTTGCAAAACTTAAATTTTCAAGTCCTCCTGATTTTTGATTTTACTATTTTGTGTGTACTTGCTATAGAAGCAGTTCCTCTGTTTCTAAAGCTGAGGCAAATCACAAGTGTGAAGGAGAAGCTTTGCATTGCGCTTGCCTTGCATTGCTCTTGCCTTGTATCGCTCTTGTCTTTGTTAAAAGCAGTTTGCCTTTCTTTGGATAAATTAGAGGCCTTCCATTTCCAGTGCTGTCAATCTTGTACCTTTTATGGTCTTATATGTAAATTAAAAATAAAAGCAATCTTTATGCAGATGGAATAATTGCACGTCTAGTAGCTTGGTAAATAAGGCAGCTGATTGGAGAAGTGATTGCCTTTGACTGTCAGATTCTTTCCCTGTTGATGAAATTACAGACTTCAGAAAGTTTCTAAAAGAATTAAAATGTAAGTGTGGGTTTTCATATTAGTTTTCTTTTCCTCAGTGTATTATTGTCACATATATAAATCTTTGAAATCTCATCTGCAGCAGGTATAAAAGAAGTTAGGAGAGAGACATTGCATTATGAAAAAGAATAGCATAACCCTAATTTAGATGAACTGGAAATGACACCAGTACCAGTGAATAGTGGTTGATTGCTCCTATGGATTATTGCTATTTGTAGCCTTGCTTAGAGGATGACAGGACAGCCATCCTTTAGCATAACGGGACCCACTGTATTGTGGTTAATTCCACCTGGCTCAAAATGTGAATCAAAAGGTGGTTGCTTGCTTCTGGAGATTCAATACTCACAAAAGATTCATCTGAGGTGCAACCTTACAGAAAACTTAAGGTAGAGTCTATTTTTTGAGAAATGCCCAACGTGAGCCAAGGGACTTAATGTGGCATGTGTCTGCTCTGGTGTTTAATCCATGTGCTTTTCCCCAGGGCATGGCCAGACCAGGGATGCTGACGGTGGCCCTGGGTGTGTGAGCTGTCTGCCTGCATATTCAAACTGGAGAATGGCATTGTGAAAAGCAGTGGCATTCATATTATGGAGAAAGGGGGAAATGAGGCAATTTGCTGTAAATCCATTTAAGCAGAGCTTCAGCTTCAGGGTCATGGTCTCACCTTTTGCTTTTGGCTCCCTGGAGTCTCACACTTGCCTGTTTACAGCTAATATATTGCTTGGTTAAGTGTTTGCTTTTCTTCAGCAGTGTCTGAATTTCGGTGACATGTACAATGATCCTGACAATATGGGTCTAATGTATACAGACACTTGTAATCAGAGCTAGAGTATAAGAGTTTGGTGGGCTCGTTTGAAGTCACACTATGCTGAATACAGAGGACATGGTTTTCACTGACGTGTCCTAGAAGGATACCTTTTCTTAGCTTTTACCCTTTCGAGTACTTGATTTGAATATTCTGGGTTATAGCTTATAATATGAACTAATACAGTAATACAGCTGGTTGTATAAAACAATTGTCATTCCTGGATCCAAGTGGAAAATGGTATTCTTTCAGGATTACTGCTTCCCTCTGCTGCAGGTGAAGGACAAACAAGAAGCTGACATCCTTTGAACCAGCACTGTGAGTTACTTATCACAGAACCATGTGACACTTAATGGACTGCTTGAGAAACACTTTCAATATGAATCAGGGTTCCTTGCATGGCAACTGTGATAGCCTCCAGTCAGAACAGAAAAAAAGTCCATGTTGTTTACTTTATGTTGTTTGTGTTATGCAATGCAATGTATTTGCAGACAGAATAATAATTGTAATGTGATTGTCTGTATTATGCAGTTATGTTGCCTTTAGTATTCAATAAAAGAGATCCAAGGACAGCATTTTTGCAACCTTACTATATTACTGATTCAGTCCAAACCAACTAACCAAAAAACCCACAAAAGCAAACAACACCTAAGAAAAAAACAAACAAAAAGAAAATTCTTCTGGGGATGTATGTTTGGCATCTTTCAACTTGATCTGTATATACACCACTCAGGCTTAGATTTGAGGATTGTCATGTATCTTCTGACAGCTCTGAGGATACAATATGGCAGATGAAAGCACAACACAGATGATACAAGGAATGAAAGCATCAAGATCTAACAGGGTAAAATAAATAGATGATGGATTATAAATATGTAGAAAATTACCATAAATAGTGACACACATCTTTTTATAAGCTCTCACTCAACAGATCTAAAAAGATTAACAAAAATCAAAAATCCATGCAAATCCTGGTAAAGCACAATAACCTCTGGCAAACAAAGACAAGCATCATATCTGATAGATATTGATATAGATAGATAGAGACTGATTTTTGAAGACTACCAGAATAAACTTTTGTTAAACAGAATAAAAAATAGGCTTATTAGCTTCTCATGAAAGCATTGTGCTTCCAGTCCTGGTGGCTTTCAGTCCTGGTGTCTCTCTGACTCGGAACATCTCGAACAGATTCTGTGCTATGGCTGTGCTCCAGTCCACATGGCATATTTTGGGATAAATTATGAGGTTGCTCCATATAGGTGTAACCACTGAGTTGCCTCTTTAATTTGCAGGTGTGTCCACAGGTGACAAAACAGGTTTGAGAAGACCTCAGGCCTGTCAGTAGGCTGGAACTCTTTTCCAAGCAATTTGCAACTTCTGACAGGGCAGAGTCTCTTCTCTGATGCTCTCTCTCCAAATCTGTTTCTCCTGATCTAGCTGTTGTCTCTCACAGAAGGTGACCAGAATGTGTTGTGAGGACCTTCTGTTCAGGTCTCAGGGGCACCATAGGTCTTTGTACATGTCAGAGCAAAAGGCTGGAAAGCCATACGGCCACAGATCCATTTAGAGCCCGTGGAGCAAGGTAAACACCACCAAGTTATCCTTCATCCATTGGTAACCAGTAGCCAAGAAAGAATATTAGAGGGTAGGCAACGACTCTTTGCAGATGTTGTAGTCTCCCTGGGAACCAGTCATGTCAAAGTCATGGTCTTCCAGAGGTGAAGCAACAAAGCACTATCTCATGGTAAGAGCTAGGATGCAAAATGATGTTCCGGTCCTCCTGGCAGGCAGCATAGGGGTGTCAATGGGCATCCCTTCTGTAAGTGTTTTCTCTTTTTCAATTTAGAAACAACTCAATTATAACTCTTCCTGAACCTGGCATGAAGTAATTTTTCCTTCCCTCACATTATCGTCTGTCATATGCCCTTTTGTGTCGCTAATGATTCGGAATCAGTCTGCCATAGCAGCTGTGGATACGCTACCTGCTCATGTCCGGGTAGCATTGCTGGAAGGTAACACACCAATAATACGATTCATTAGGAAAACTTCATGTAGAAATAGCTTAAATATGAGATTTAAAAAGCTAGACACGTTGACCAGGCTTGTCACAAATAAAATACTGTTCTCTTTTCTTTAGGGCTAGATTGCAGCTTTGATTAAGCAACTTTGCAAAAGTGTAAGTGGGAATAAAATTTTATTTGACTTTCTGAATTTTAAATGTGGGCATGAATGGACAAAAAGGGCAAGGGGAAAAAGTTGAAGTTTTCTCACTCCCCAGAACAAACTCTGTTTTACAAATTACCTACATTTAATGTGGACATACAGGGTTGTTTTGGAATAACTATCTATGCCCAACCCAAAACACTCATTCAGAGGGGGGGCACCTTTTTTTTTTTAATTTAAAGAAATAAGTATATTCCAAAAGCGGCTGCTGTTGCAGTAAGGTAGGGGTTGATAGCCAAAGGAGCATTGATGCCCCAGCCTTCTTTCCAGGCTGGGAAGCTAAGGGATGTGGATGGAGAGGTCAGTTATTTGCTACTAGGCTGACTCAGAAGAAAATGATCATCCTACAAAGCAGTGGGAACTGAGATTTAATGCAACACTGTCCTCTCCATGGATTGATCTGAGACTAGTGTGACCCTGAGCAGATTTGTGCCTTTGGGACATAATTTGACCTTTGTGGACTAATGAACCACAAATGATGATAAATACATCCTCTTACTGCCCTATATTTAAAATTAAAACTTTCTTGCTTTTAAATATTGAAAAATCAGACTAATTTACAGCTTCTTTTCCTTAATTTCTAAATTAATTTGCATATGGTACATTATGAAGAAGCCCGTTTAGTCACCTTCTGATTTTCAGCCTGCTTTTGCATAAACACTTTTCTTTTGGTGTGTGGTCCGCTTGGTTTATTTGAATTCAGTTGGAAATCCATGCAGTGTTTCAGCCTCTAAATGATACATTATCTCTCTCTTTCTCATCCCTGTCAGACTCTGCAGGCAAGGACTGGTTGCCACAGCAGTCTGTATTAAAGCCTTGGTTCTGGATGATGAAACCTCTTAAGTGTGAGCTTTTTTTTTTTTTT
>VZTU01019255.1:62385-93400 GCA_013400835.1 Zapornia atra | reverse complement strand
AGTGTGGGCTTTTTTTTTTTTTTTTTTTTTTTTTTTTATGCCACAGCAGATTCTCAAATTGTATTCTGCCTGTGACTCGGGTTCCAAATGCATCTTTTGAATAATATCTTCAGGGTATACAGCTGTTGAAACTTCAAGAAGTGTGACAGCGCATTCAGCTTCTATCAATCACTCATGGATCTGACCTTTTTTCAGTTGGCTGAAGTAAGAATCCTTTTGTAAGCACTTTTCCACATCTCAGGGGGATAAGGCTTCTTCCCCCTGCAGGGCTCTTTGGCTTTCAATGGGATCCAAAGACCCTTCAAACCTTCCTTCAGCTAAGGTAATTCATCACAAACCAAGAAGGCAAAAGTGCTCTTTTTTTTTTTCCTTTTTGTCTTTTTTTTCCCTTTTTGTCTTTTTTTTTTCGTTCTCAAAAGGTAGATTTCTCATTGTTATGTGGCCTATGCTTTTCCTTCCACTTGTATTTTCTATTTCCCACCCCAAATATCAGCCAGTGGGGAAGGTGTTTTGTTTTCTGTCTTCTTCTGAATGAAATATGCCTCTTTCATAGAACTCGGCAGAATCCACTGATTTTATTTCTATTTAATTTGTTAAAAGCTCATTTATTCAAGCAGAACCAGAACCATAGCAAATTTTCTATATATTTTTCAATAGTGAAAATATGGGTTGGGGGACAAACTAGAGGTCAGGATTTAGATGGCGGAGGGAACATGTAGGAAGCATTTTTGAGACACACTACCCAAAAACCATACTGATAACAGATCTAGTGGCAGTATATTGATAGTCAAACTCCCTTGAAATCCACTTCCAGAGTACAGGTTTATAAAGTAGTTTTCAGGAGGCATCTTCCATGGTGCCATAGACCGGTCTTTAAATCCTCTACAATGCTTTAAAAATCTAGTCCTGTAGTAGGAGAAACAGAACATTTAATGCATAATTTGAGAAAAAAGAATATAACTTGAAGGTATCTCACCAATCTGGGAGTCTTATGTCCATATAAATAGTTGTCAATGTCCATTACACCCTGATACGAACAAAGGAGGTGGAAATATAGTGAGTGCAGCTCTTTAGTTCTGAGCTGTGTTATTTTTTCCTCTGGAACTTGCAAGTACAAAGGGGCTATAAAATAAACATAAAAGAGAAGGAATCTGTCGTGCTTCTGCCCCATATTCCCCTGCCTCCATTTGAAGGGGCCTGTGTTGGATGTTAAACCTTCTGATTTACATCATTTTTCCTCTAAACTTAGACTTGCCCAAAGTGATTTCTAATCTTATACTGGAAATCCCAAATCTCAGTGGGACAGAAGAGTTTCTTTCAGCCCATGGTTTCTTGAGCAAACAAATGTATAAAGTGTAGATCTGGCTAGACTATGACATTTTGGAAATTTATGTCAGGTTTTGTCAAACTGTTCTCTAACACCTCCTTCCCCCAAAGAGGGATTCTGAAATCTGAAATAATTGAAATGTTTTAAGCACAGTAACTATATAATTTAAAATATGCATTTCCTTTTATTTTTTAAAGATAGTTCTATTTTCCTGCTAAAAAAATGACAACTGAAATGCAAACCCAAAATATTTCCTATTGAATTGAACAAAATGCTTCATCTAACCCAAAGCAATTTATTTTAACATTTTGCTAGGGGTGCCACCGAACTGACATGTCAGCCATTCATGCAGCTTTCCTCTGTGTTTTTCTTCAGTGTCTTTGGACACTCAGTATTGCCGTAATTAGTTTTTCTTTTTTTTTTTTCTTCCCTTTTTTCCAGAGAAGAATTAGGGCAATGGGAGTAGAGCTGAGAAGCTCAGACTGTTCTATTAGTTTCTCATTTCTTTTCCTGTTATCGCTTTCTGTTGTGTAACTCATTTGCGAATAATGAAAAGGTTTCTTCACTTCCAGCAAAGGTGTTTTATCTAATTGAAAGCAACCAGCAGGTGGTTCATGTAAAATCTCATTAGCCTATGATTGTTTTTGACACCTCTGAAGGAATGCTACATTACCTTACAATTGGAGATACACCCTGTGTCTAGGTTAATTGTCATGGATTATAATACACAGAATACTAACTTTTTCAAAATTTTTTTTTTTCTTAAAAGAGAGGTTATTTTTGTAGTCTAAGTTAGCTCATGATCTTTCTTACAAAGCAGGCTGCAACCTTGGTATCCTCCTTATGCCTCTCTGTGCTGGGAAAGTGCCCCAGACTACAGCAGCAGGATAAAACCAATCACAGAAACCAAGTCCAGCCACTGTAAAATTATTTTTTGGCTTTCGATTCTCCAAGGCCTTGATTCTCCATCTACGAAGATGATTAAGGGCCTGGAGCATCTCCCCTATGAGGAAAGGCTGAGTGAGCTGGGACTGTTCAGCCTTGAGAAAAGAAGACTAAGGGCAGACCTCATTAATGTTTATAAATACCTTAAGTATGGGATGCAGGGGGAAATGACCAGCCCCTTTTCAGTGGTCTGTGGGGACAGGACTAGGGGCAATGGCTACAAATTAGAGTATAGGAAGTTCTGCATCAACATGTGGAAGAACTATTTCACAGTGAGGGTGACAGAGCACTGGAATAGCTGCCCAAGGAGGTGGTGGAGTCTCCATCTCTGGAGATATTCAAGACCCATCTGGACATCTATCTGTGCAATATAAGCTAGGGAGCCTGCTTTGGCGGGGGGGTGGACCCCATGATCTCTCACCGTCCCTTCCAACCCCTATGTTTCTATGATTTAGATAGCTCATACACAATTTCCAATTGTGACACAACCATTGAGCACATTTCTAAAAACTGAGGCTATATCAGAACATGAAGATAAAGATCATCATATGTGTGCTCACATACCAAAAGGCAATTTTGTTATTCCATGGAGAGGATCCAAGAAGCATAAACAAAAAACCAAGATATCTACTTGGGCACTGATGTCGAGAGAAGAAACACACCCTTATTCAGTCTCTCTTAAGTGTCTGCTCCTGGGTCATTTCTTGCTTTTTTTTAAAGCTGTGGAAATGCTAATCTGCTGGGGCAGTTTCTAACTAAGGAGGGACCCACTGATGAGATATCAAAGCATTTGAGCAGATGTGGTGTGACCCTGAAACTCTGAGTGCTCCTGAAAGGTTGTCCAAGTCAAGACTGTGGCATTTGTTTACATTAGTGCTCTAATTGAAATACTGGAGGAAATGTTTGTAGTCCTTTGTAGGATACAGATTTAGTCTAAAAGTACTGAGAGGAGTTATTTTTATGATTCTCTCGGAGTGATTACTGTGGATGTATGACCCAGAAGCGTACTTATTTTCTGTTTTTTTTCATGTGTATTTTATTCTGACTTGTATATCTCCTACTAAAGTTTTGGGAAGACACTATATACATTCACATAAACAAATGCATATTCATGGTATAATAGAAAAATGTTGACATAAGTTACAACTGTCAGTGCAATGTTTATGTTCTGGCTTTTCCTCATACATAAAAAATGAAACATGCAAGTAAGCAAGAGAAGAGTTCACGTAGAACAATGAACTGGGATGAACACAGCTGTACTTCTGAGTCCAAGTTAGCAGGAAAAAAGAAAATTCAAATAGTCAACTAAGTCATTCTGACTCATGAGGAAAATCTTGGTCCTACAAACTCAGCATACAACAGAAATGAATCCTTGATGTCAGTGAGTTTCCCAGTTACTCATGGCATACTCACGGCATTTTTGTTTTCCAAAATATTTAACTGTATCACCAGAGGGATTAGCAATCTTCATATTGTTGAATTCTGCTTCTGCTCTTCACTAACCCCAGAAAAACAGATTCTCAATTAAAGATAACCAGTGGATGTATAATGTGATTTTCATAGTCTGCTATCTGTTAAGAGTGACAAGGATTTCTCTCCTCAGCATTCCCTCTAGGTCCATAAAATCCTGTTTGACCCTGAAATAATTTTCACAAGGTTTCCCTTCTGAAAAGTAACCACACTCCAATATGTTCTCTTCTATCATTAAAAGAATGGTGACTCTACTCTGCTTCAGTGTCTCCTTCCTTTTTAGACTAAGGTGAAAAATATCTCAGGAGTATCATTCCAGTTCTCACTCCTGGGCATTTAAAATCTGGTTCCTGATGTGGGGAAATACAGAATTAATTTTTGTGCAATGAGGACAGCAGGGCAGTTAACCTGATCTAGTTGCACAGTATGTGTCATGATATGTGTCTGTACAGCCGCATGACCAGATTCGGTAAGTTATTTG
The DNA here is from genome assembly GCA_013400835.1 of Zapornia atra. Lineage (NCBI taxonomy): Eukaryota > Metazoa > Chordata > Aves > Gruiformes > Rallidae > Zapornia > Zapornia atra. The sequence goes on along the minus strand of VZTU01019255.1, from coordinate 89,177 downwards.
CAAAATAATTACATACAGGGTAATTTATAGGAGTGAGGATTTATCATCAGAGTTTTATTTGTTATTTCAAGTGATTTTACATAATACAGAGCTTTTGTTTGCCACATGAGAATAACAGCCATCTCTCTGCAGTGAAGCCAAGCAAATGCAGTTACATTTAAAAAAAAAAAAAAGTAAACTCGGAGCTATAAATTAATGGGTTACATAATTAGTGGTTGTGTCTACACCTGTGAAAAGGTGCTTAGCACATTCTCATCAGTCTCTGAGACAGCTGGAGTGAAGAAGTCCAAGTGCTGATGAAATGGAAGCATAAAATATGCAATGGGTGCTGAGCTCAGCCAGGGAGGAAAGAAGTGATGCTTTCAGTGAGATATATCACCAATAAAAAAGAAGTCTTATGTCAGCAGCCCAGATGTTACATAGGTGTGGAAGAATACTTAAGATGCCATTGCGTGAGATACAATGAGATACAGAGAAATGTAGATAACAGCTTCAGGTGGTAATGGGATTCTGAGACTCAGAGCTAGTCTAATCTGTTTAAATTTTTTCCTTTTGATTTGTTTTACTTTTTTGGGTGTATCAAGTCCCTGAAATTCTAGCTTCCTTATACCCTGACTATTATAACAGTTCTTCACCGAAGATACAGCTTTGGTAAGAAAGAGGTGCAAATAAGAGACAACTCCAGAAGGGTTCAAACCAGTGAAGACAGAAGCAGCAGAAAGTTGTAAGTGAAATCCCAAGGGACAAAAAGACTCCTGAAACTTGCTTTTGTTGCCTGTCACATTTAGGACATGAACAGGGTCCCACAGCATCTTGGGCTGATCCTGTTTTCAGTAGTCAGTCACTTGAAATTATGTTACAACTCTGACAAATCTGCCTAATTGTGCCTGGAGGAACAGCAGGTATACAGTAGCATTTAGCCTCAGGTTTTACTAAAGGAATGTTTAAAGGATTCACTGAGATGGTCTAGTCACAGGTCTTGCTGCCATCTATAGAGGTAGTAAAAGTCTATTGACATTACCACGTGAACATCTTTGCTATGGTCCAGAGCTGGAGCTGTGGATACTGTGCATGTATGTGTACTCTTTGACTACAGAAACTGTGGCATCTGGACAAGAAAGATCTGATGCTGCAAGAGAACTGCATCAGTTCCCAACCCCCCAAAATGTCATTCTTCAGCATCATCAGCCTTAATGTAGTGGCTATTGCTGCTGCTGCTGGGTTATTGTATATATATAAGGAAAATAAATGAATGCAACTTTCGCTGACCTAATCACACTGATAAGGACAATTCTGCCTGGGACAATGTAGTGGATTTCAGTTTTCACAGGAAACATTCCAGTGTTTGTCTTACATTAGGAATTAATTCAGACTGATGGAGAGCAATAGCTGACAAAATTCTTGTGAAACTATAATCATTATACACATTAAATCTAGAGAAATATTTATTTATTTGCATTCATACAGAAGTAGAAGTCTCCCTCAGTTTACTAAAGCCATTATGCAGTTAGAGCTGTATAAGTATGCACCATCTGGAAAACATCAACCTTATAAAATATTTGCTATACTCAGATTAATAATGATTCTTAAGCTTGATAACCTGGTGACTAGTGGAAATGATTTCAAATAATTCCTGAAGAGTTTCATGAGGATGTTATTGACTTGAAGAGTGGTTCAAGCTGCACATATCTTAACAATAAAAATAGCAATCTTTTGGTATGTGGAACTAAACTTGACACAAGATCTGACATAACCAGTGTTGTATTAAAGAGAGTTTGGCAGGAACTAACGAACTAATGCTTTCTTTCTCAAAAAACAGTATAAATAGTGGCAAAACTCTGTTTCAACCAGTGTTTGGGTTAAATTTAAATAAATACCAATGTTTAGGTTTTGAAAGAAACCGGGGGCAGGGAATGGCCATGAACACAGCAGTCTTCTCTGTAGAAATCACAGACATTATTTTCTGAGTAAAAGAGAAAAAGTAAATTTAAAGACAATCTTGTATTCCAAAGAACTGTATCTTGCAATAAGCACCTTCTTGGTGACTTCTTACCTCAACAAAAACAAGGGCTCACTGGACATCGCACTCCAGTGGAAACTGCAGTTTACTAGGCCCTTGTGTATGGGCAAAACACTACAAAGCCATCACTGTGAGATGGATAGTTCCAGTCACATTCGTTCTGAGATGGATCAACTTCAAGGTTACCACAGAATCCTGAACATTTCTAAAAATGAACAACAGTGACAGAAGCTGAACAAAAAGTGCTATCATATTACTTTGGAATGCCATGTGGTGAGTCAGTTTTAGAAAAGGGAACTCAGAGGGGTTTTTTATCAGTAAGGAATGGACACAGAGTAATAACGGAAAGTAGGGCTAAACCGGTGCTCAAATTTATTCTTTTGCCCCAAAGAATAACCAGATAGTTGGCTAACTTGTTCTTAAAAATCTTCTGTGAAGGAGTCTCCAAAACCAAGTCCTATGTTTGAACCCTAAAGTAATCTTTCCACTAGCAAAGTTTTTCCCAAAACTACTTTAAAACTCTGACAAATGTTATCCCATTAAACCATAAACTATTCACAGTAATTTTTTTCTTTTTCATCTTTGTTGCTATGCAGTTGATGAATACTCTTCAGTCTTATACTCTTCAGTTGAAACTACCCCCAGTCTCTTAATTTTTCCCTATAGATCATATTTTCTAGACTTCAGAGTATTCTCATTGTTTTCCTTGCTCACATCTTTCTCAGAGAGTGGTGTCCCAGAATAAATGTACTACTCTGTCTGAGAGGTTAATGACAAAATGCATTGGAAGGATTAGATCAGGTGTCTTTCACAAGATATTTCTCAAATTTTTGTAAAATGCTTACCTGGTTCTGCAATAAGGTAATACTGTAGATGCCTGTTCATCAAGAGATTTTCACTTTTTTTCTGTAGCACTGCTTTCTATGTTGAGCATCATCCCACACTTGTGGAAGTCATTATTTTGGTTAAGTCTAGAACTTTCTGTTTATTCACAATGAATTGCCCTCCATTTTTACTAGATCATGCCTCCAAAATCTCAAGCTCTTCATGGATGCTAATTCTGTCAGCATGGTCCTCCCCAAGTTGGTATTGTCATCCAAGTCACAATGAAAATATTTAATATTATTGGTTGCAGATCCCTAATTGCCCCATTTTATCTTTCCATTTGATGGCAAATAATTAAGAAATACTCTCCAATTATCATATCCAAGTAGCTTTTAGTTTCCCTAGTATTTTCATTTGTCCATGTTTCCCCAGGTTACCTCAGAATATCAATCTGAAATAGTGGCAAAAGCCTTGTTAAAGTTGGGAGTGCATATCAATATTTTGTCTTTATTCCCTGGATTTGCTGTTGTATGATAGAAGGAAATAAAATCGGTTTTTGACTGATTTGTCTGGAGCTGCTGCACGGTACTTGATTATCTCCTTGATGCTTTCAGATTGTTTATTTTTTCAGGGTTTTTTCCCTAGGAATTCAAGTTAAGCTATTGAGCTATGACTATTACATCCTCTTCTACTTTTCCTTTTTAAAGAGCTATTTTTTCCTCTTTTTCCTTTGCCACTTCATTTGTTCTCCACGAGCTTTCCAGAATAATTGCTAGTGGCTCTCAGATGCTAGTGGAATTATCTAGTTTTTAAGTACCCTCTTATTAACTTCAACAGGTTTTCTAATTTCATGGAAATACAAAAGAAGATATTTTATAAAGATATTGAGCTTTAGGAAATTTGGTGATAAGCCTATTCTCATTCTTAAACATATATATATATATCTTCATGTGGATGTACATCTACATCTATATCTACATCTACATCTACATCTACATCCACATCTACATCTACATTCATCTAGATATATATGCATATAAAAGATGTGTTCCCAAGAAAAGCATTGCATAAGAATTGAAGCATCTTTGCATTTTCCCAGCAGTGGGCACACTTCCCTAATTATTGTAGGTATAATTTTAGCACAACTGTTAAGAGCGGTACCTTTCAGGGTGTAGTTGTATGGTTCTATATGTGTGTCTGGAACGTATGGGGATGGAGAATAAATCTCAGCTCTTTTTCCACTTCCCACCTATCCTATTCTTGTTAAAGTATGTAGGAATCAGTGATGGAAATCTGTTAATGCAGTAACATGTTTTCAGTTAAATGTTGTGGCAGACAAAATCATTATCTCAGTATCTTTCAAATTCAGGGAGCTAAAACTGTGCTATTTAGGTGGACAAGAAGATCAGCTAAAAGGTGGCAGCAATTTAAGGGTAAATGAATAAAGAAGGATAAAAGTCTTCTATCAGATACGCTCACCCAAGGGGAACCTTTCTTAGGAAAGACTGTGAATGAAGATCTTTTTCACCAGCCGTCTTATTGCAGAATTTTCCAAAGAGCTCAAAACAATGCCATGTAGAGCTATGTTATGGCTCAGGAGGTTACCCAAGATAATCTTGAGTGTAGATAGAGAGGAACCTCAAATAGGATGATGAAGGGGAAGAAGAAGGTGAAGGGTTTTGGCAGACATAATCTCTCTCTAAATATGAGCTACTTTTCACTGCTATAAATTAACTTTTTCAGTCATGACAGCCTTTAGAAGGCTGAACTGATGAAAATTATTAGTCAACCACAAGCTACAAGTCCCGAGACAGAGCATATTTTCCTTTGAGGAAAACCTACTCCAGAAGTACCAGCTATGTGTCCTAGCCAGAAAATTAGTGTCTTGTTTAACACTGAATTTAATCCTGACTCCAAGAGAAGCCTCAAAATCTCTATACTGCTTATATAAAAACAGAGAATTTGTACCATAAGAAGGGATCCCTTGTTAGCTTCTCCTATCTGCTAGTGTTACTTGCACTTTGTAGGAACCTTCATTACCTGACTGAAGTACATGCGTATTTTTTATGTGCAGTGTCCATGAAGTTATAAGGGGTCTTGTCCTTGGAGCTGATAGACTTAAGAAGGTTAGAAAAATCCTTTCTAGCTTTTCATGCATAAAATGTATTTACTCATTATCAAAAATAATAAATCTTGTGAGGAAGAGAGACAGGCATTTGCTCCCAGCTATCACATAATGTTTTTCCCCCAAATCAATAGCACATTCAGCAGCAATGCATCAGACAGTGGGCAGTTATATTGCGTAGTTATTAAATTAGATTCTCATCCTTCCACATCTATTTGTACTTCATTCTCTATCCTATTCCTTATACCTCTTTCTTATTCCTTATACAGGCATAACAGGTAACAAAGCTGCAGAAGGGTTGTTTTTTTTGGATTTCCAAAGGCAACTGTACGCCTTAATTGTGATCATAGGCTGTATTTTAATGGGGGATGAGTAGTCAGGCTTTTCAGAACCTTTTGGAAATTACAGTGACAGAATTTAGATTTGTTTCTCAGAAATACCATGTTAAAAGACAGCACTGGAATTGCTTAAAAAGCCATCTTACTGCAGAAGTGAATCTCTAATTATCAGAAGTCACAGAATCACAGAATTGTAGGGGTTGGAAGGGACCTCCAGAGGTCAAGTCCAACCTGCCAAAGCAGGTTTCCTAGGACAAGTCACACAGGTAGGTGTCCAGACAGGTCTTGAGTGAGAAGGAGATTCCATAAGCCCCCTGGGTGGCCTGTCCCAGTGCTCTGTCACCCTCACTGTGAAGAAGCTCTTTCACATATTGGTGTGGAACTTCCTGTGCTCCAACTTGTGGCCTTTGCCCCTTGTCCTGTCCCCACAAACAACTGAAAAGAGATTGGCCAGTTAGCTACTAAGTTTTTCTGAACTATCCCAGTTTTCTAATTCTGCAAATTTGGTTTGAACATATTTCCTTACACTTTAAATTCAGGCCTAGGATATGTTTGCGAGTTCATACTTTTTTAAAAACAAACTCAAAACTCCCTCACAAACCCTTAAGTATATTTATTAAAGAGCTGCATTGTCCTCCTTGGAGAGTTTTCTCCTTAGAGAAATATTAAAGAATACTTTTCACCTCTGATATGAAAGAAAAAAAATTACGAATTTGTGTAGAGAACTTGATGAATTTTAGATAGCAGAATTCCAGTACATATTAAATTTTTTGGAATATAAATAATATAATTTAGTTTTGTTAAAGGAAGTAAATATAAGAGGAAGAAAAATAAAAATCCAAGAGCAGAAAAAGAATGCTTTTATGGGATGCTGATTGTCCTCCACCTTTCAATACAAAATTATAGTACTCACAACTTACTTTGGGTTCCCAGCATTTTTCTAGATCAGAAATATTCTTTGAGCAGTGAAAGGTAAGGAATATATACCTATGTAGCTAAACCAGATTAATTTAAAGGCATAGAATATATCAAACCTTTGTTCTCAAAGTATTTATGAATATTAGAAATTAACAGAATACCGACTATAATCCATTTAGAATAGCACTGACTGTAAAACCAAAGAACAATAAAATTGTATAAGGAAACAATAGGTATGAAGGAAAAATACAGATTGCTCTCGGGGTCAAATCCCTGACTAAAGTGCAATAGATCCACTGAGTTAAGAGAGTGGCCATGATTTACAATGGCCAATGATTTGCCCTGTATGTCTTGCACTCTGACCTTCACTAATGCCCAGGACCATTGATTCTCTTTTTTCTTCGAGACACTGATTTCAGTGGGGGATTGTGCCCATGAAAACAGAGCAGAATAGGGCCCTTTCATTTTGAGTTGCCATTTCCCAGCTGTAGAAGTGCAGTGTATTAATCAGAACAATCAATAGTCCCCTGACCCTCAAAGCACCCCACTCAAGTGAAAAGACTTCACCTCTACTTTTGATTAATCAGCACCAAGTATCCATTTCTGGAATAAGTCTGTCTGAGATATAGTTATACTAAGTTGATTTAGGGGCTGATTTCACTCCACTTCAGAGAGTTTCTATATGAGGAAGTTCTTTTGAACTGCTTGGGACTCTTGAAGCCCAGGACATTATTTCGATTGTGTCGAATGTTATGTGGGTCACTCCCTTCAAGGATCTGCTCTCAATCCATTCATACCCCAGCCTGTACTGATCCTGGTTGCTGCACTGACCCAGATGCAGGACCTTGCATGTGGGTTGTCACAGTCACCTGTGTTGGTACAGATTGGGTGATGAAGGGATTGAGAACAGTCCGGGAAAAAAAGGCTTGGAGATATCGATAGATGGAACATTTGGCATGAGCCAGCAGTGTAAGCTTGCAGCCCAGAAAGCGAACCATATCCTGGGCAGTGTGACCAGGGAGGTGATTCTGCCTCTTTGTTCCACTCTGGTGAGACCCCATCTACAGTGCTTTGTCCAGCACTGTGGCCCACAGTGCAATAAAGACATTTAACTGTCATGGCAGCTTACAGGAAAGCTGGAGAGGGACTCTTTACAAGAGCATGTAGTGACAGGACAAGGGGTGGATCTCTTTTAATCTGAGAGTAGGTTTAGTTAGACATTAGGAAGAAATTCATTACAATGAGGGTGGTGAAATACTGGAACAAGTTGTCTGGAGAAGTTGTAGGTGTCTCATCGCTGACAGTGTTGAAGGGTCTTTGGACAACCTAATGTATTGAAAGAAGTCCCTGGCCATGGCAGAGGGGTTGATCCTTCCTAGGTGATCCTTCTAAGGCTCTTTCCAACTCAACCATTCTATGATTCTGTGATCTCTCTCTTTCTCTGTTTGTACAAGTCTCTACTTGAAATTGTTCTTGCAGTAGGCAGTGGCTTTCCTAAAATGTGATGGTTAAAAAAAAAATAAATTAACGTGATGGTGGGAGAAAAGAGTTGAGTTCTGAAAAGCAAGGCTGGGTGGGCATGTTTGCTTCAGAGTTTTGACTGATCGATGTGTATAGCATGGAGGCTCACACAGCAGTCAGCACTTGCCAGTTATTCCCTTGTTACCTAGTCAATGAATCAACTTAATGAGAAAAGGTAAAGTTCAACATTTCAACAAATGCTTCCATACGTCACTTCTGAAATATGCCCTATTACCTATTTAAACTGTGGTGCACTCATTTTCTCCCACAGACTCACAGAGAGAATTAAATTTTCTCCTTTTCTGACATTGCTATTTACTTTTTTTGCCTGTCGGTCACTTTAATGTCAGTAGATATTTTAGGTTTCTCCCTTACCTTAATGAATCTGCCTCCCAGGGAGGATGTAAGTAATAAACCCATAAAATTTTTAGTGCTTTGCATTGATGATGGTTTATGCTTTAATTTTTTTTTTTTCTTAAAAGTATTTTAATATATTAGGAAACCAACACGGTGTTAATACAGATGTCATTAACAATGCCAGGCTGATTAATTCTGGTACCTAATAAAATTAAATTTGGACAATATGGCTATACATTTTCTTTTGCTTTTTTTTTTTTTGTCTAGTTTAAAATTTTTGCATGAGAGTAAAGCCAATGGCCTGGTCAGTTAAATAGTCCTAAAGTATCATATGATAAAGCAAATGAGACATTAAAAGAAATATTATTCAGCTAATGATTGCTGGAGTAAAGAGTGGGAAGCAGAATCAGTGTGCTGTTGTAAAATTATTTTTTCTGTGAATTTCTCTGATTCAAGTGAAAAATATACCCTTCAATCCTCGTGCATAGCAGATTCTGTATTCATTTTAAGTAGCTCTGCAAGAGAATACCAGTATACTGAGATGCCCCAATTAAATTTTGTTGATGCAGTGAACTTCTTTATGGCTGAGCAATGCCACTGCTGGCAATTAGACTAATAGCCTAGCATACATCACTCAGAAATAATCAGTTGACTTTTGCATGGCAATATGAGCGAGTTTCGGATGTTGAACACTATTCCAAACAACCTTTTTTTCAATTATTCCACAGGTTTTTAAGGAGCATGTCCATCTTAATTTATTTTAATCAAGGAAGCGAAGGACCTGTATTAGAATATTTTATTATATGCAAAACCTTGTAGAAATCGTGTAAGCAGATGTTATAAAAGGAGTAGATATGCTTATCTAGAGAATACGAGAAAGACATAAAAAAAGACACCATTATTTCCCTTCTCCTCACCCCTGAAAAAAAGGAAATGACAATTTTAAAAATATAATGCTTACCAAGTCATTTCCACGCATTCAGTGATCATCCTAATTCCATCTAGAATCTGTGCTGCCTCAGATAAAACTGAATGGCTTTAGGGTGATGTGCTCAAGGTGATAGGAAGATCAAGAGAGCATTGGAAAATGAGAGAAAAAGAGAGATGTTTCTTTATATTTTGATAAAGTTAAACCAAAAGAATAAACCCTATTTGTGCTTGCTAGACTATTCTTTTCCTGAGAGGCAAGGTTTGCCCAGTCTCTGATCTCAATGAATAATAGGGGGGTAGTCCCCCTCCCGCCCCGTTCTGCACAGTCTTTGTACATGACAGTGCAATCCCCACTGACATTAATGTTTCTTTTTTTTCCCTCGGGGGATTTGGAAAAACTCCTGATTGTTTAATACTTTGTCTCTGTATGCAGTTATATTAAAAGGCTGCAACCTTTTCCTCACTCCAATCCCAGACCTCTCCCATTTTGTAGGGAGCGATTTATTACAGTAGTTGTTGGGAAAACTGTCTAGGGAAACCACAGCCCCTTGGTGCAAAAATAAGGTCCTCAAGATACCCGTAAGTTTATACCCTTAGGTTACACATCGGTGCTCGTGTTCCAACAAATTGTTAATTAGTAAATGATGGTTATTAGTAAATGTAGATGTAATATGTACTCAAGATATACTCAAGATGGTGCATTTTGTGGGACCAGCTGTGGAAACAGTCCCTCTGAACCCAGGAGCTGCTCATGTCAGAGGTGTGATACTGGGAGAGATCAGCTATGGAGAGACATGGTCTAGGCAAGGATCAGCGTTTCAGAGCACAGTGGCTGGTGATTCTCAGCTTCAGTGGCTGGAAAAACCCGAAAGCTCAATTACCATCCACCTGTTTTAGGCAATTGGTGAGAAATGGTAAGATTGGTGATGCTTAATTCGAGTCACATATGATGGAATCATTCCAGAAGAAGTCAGAACTGTTCGGTCATTGGCTTTAAACATCTGTTTCAGGTGAGGTGGTAGTAACGTAAAGAAGCTTACTTCTCCTTTCTGAATATAAAGGAACTCTAGATGACTCGGTTTGATCTAAGTGTCTTACTGACTTATACATTTGGTTAGATGAGTTGTGTCCTAAATTTTTCAGAAAGTCTACTGCATTTGAATGTGCAGAAATCCCAAGAAATCTAATAATCAGCTCATCAATGCCTTTTTCTTCTTTTAAGATTCATCAGACTGTGTTTGAATTACCTCTGAAATAGCAGTAGAGGTTGAATTGCAATTTTTAGCTGACTCATCAGTCTCAGAGATGAGATTCTGCTGATGAAACCTTTGTATTTAAGTGAATGTATCATTAGAAGGAGAAACTATCACAGCCTCAAACTTCCGCATTCAAAGCAGACCTAAGCCTGAGACATATGTGCTGTACTGTGCTTGAACAGGACCAGTATAATGGTAGATTTTTCTGAGGTTTGGTTGGGTTTTCTTACATTTTTCATTGTTCTCAAGTCCTCATTTTTTTCCTCAGTTAAGTTTACTGAATGCCTGCCAAACTCATCACATCCCTGGCTTTCTGGGCTGTGTTTTGAATTATTCTCCTGACTCATGTGAAGAGAAGAACATTAGTGCCTTGCCCAAATAGCAAGGTGGGCAACAGCTGTCATTTAAAGGTACATCTGCACTGTGTGCTCCATGTGTGGACAGCTTTGATTAAGCCTTGATTCAGGCATAGAAGGCAGTTCTACCTCAGGACTCTAGGTGTTTGTGGGCACTGATTTGCTCAAATTTTTCCCTACTGGTGCACCTTCTATGTCTTTCATTAGGACAGAAGATGTTAATGAGGAAGGAGCCTTCTACCTGCTGAAAGTTTTGAGTCTCCACCTTGTGCTTTGTGGATATCTACCCTTGTACATATCTCTGGATAAGATGGCTAACACACCACACATGACAAATCATTTACCTCATATGTTAAGCTTCCACAATAGAGAAGCTTCTCTGCTTTCCTCTGGGTTTGTCACCCTATATGTGGCAACCAACCTCTCTCGTTCACTTCGACTTTTGCCCTGTGAACCAACCTCTCATCTGCCAGGAGGACAATGTCCAGATGCCTCTGCCACCAAAGCACTGATTTCAGGAAATGTTAGTCACCTCAAATCTGCAACTGAGAGCATGTTGCACTTTCTGTGGTAGGTTTTTAACTGACATAAAGTTTTCTGGAACATTCTCTCCTTTAGTAATGGCATAAGTTTTCCTATTACTATATAGGTCACTGGTGAAACTGAAGCGTGAAGTCAGAGAAAATCTTGCTCATTCCTTTCCATCTTCCTCTGGTAAATTTGAAGGTCCTTGAAACAGTTTCTGACACACAAGTAGTTAGCAATCTCCTGGATTCCGAAATCACTAAGGTAATAAGTATGGAAGATAAGAAGCTGCAAAATGATGGGCTGAGGATAAAAATAGACTCAGAAGTTATTTCAAATGGCATAGAAAAAACTCAGCCCTGATTTACTAGGGACTATCTCAGTCAAAATCTGTTTATCCACTCATGCCTGTAATGGTGCTGTACAGAGAGAGGACTCCCATAGTCTTATCTCTATTTATTACTATTCATTACAATAATAATGTACGGCAAATTTCTCTGCTTATTGAAAGAAGGGTGATGTACTGTACATGTCCTGAGTGTAGATATTGAAACAATGCCAAAATTACCCTGTTTTGCTCTTCCTATCCTACACAATCACCTTTTTTTTCCCTTCTTGTGTAGTTTTAGGGCAAATTAGAAAATTAAGTGTCAAGTGTCACCTACCCCCCCTTTCAATGTAAGGTGCTGGAAATCACAAGTACCTGAAAAGAAGAAATTTGCTTATTTTTGTGTAACAAGTCACAGAGGATATCATGGCTGGAAACATAGTCCATGGGAGGGCTTACCTTCCTTTTTTCCTTCCTCTCCTTCGCTGTTGCCATGCCTTTATTCTGAAATCAAAATCAAGTTGGTGTTATTTAGGATGCAATGCTTGAACGTTCTCTGATCACTTCATATTATGCTCGTCATCTTTCCAAGAGTCATGTGGTTCACTGCCATTAGTCAAAATCAGTTCAAAGAAATTTTTTTCCTTCCAATAAGCAAAATCACATGTGCCAAGGGCTTTACTTATATCTTCAGTGAGCCAAAGTCAGTTTTTCATAGGTCTCTTTGCATGAAGAACTAGTTTTTTATGCCTGCAGGTGCCAGACACTGTATATAAAGATCCCTACTGGATATGTTTGGTTTTCTTTTTTTATTATTTTCCCCTTTTACCTCCTACCGTGCTCTATTCAAGCACTGCAGTGGGAATCTGGAACCTCAAGTTCTCCTCCTGAGAACCCAGAGCATGCTCATGAACTGCTCCATGGTTCATCTTTGTCTTTATGCAAACTGGGAATGCCTGATATTAATTTTCTCCATACAGCTGTTATGATTTGGCACATTAAGCTTTGGAAAGTTGAAATTACAGAATAAAAGGCATACTAATATTGTTTTGCTATTTCTAACATTGTCATAACAACCCACATTTTAAGACTATTTGGCCTATGTACTGAACAAATCCACTGTCGGTATACAAATTGCTCTCTGTGCCCCAGCATGCATACCCTACATTGGCTGGTAGAAACATACTTAGATAGGCCAAATCTTGTTCTATTGTACAAAAATGAAATTGCCTCAGGGATTAATTTTCCCCCAAGTGTTTTCTGGTGTCAGATTATAAACTACTCAAGCACATGGCAAATCTTCCAAGATTCTCTTAGGAGGAACTATTGTGCTATGTCTTAAGATCAGCAATTCCTGTTTTGGCCTCACAAATACGCATGCAGAATAAGAAGATGCCTTTTATTCTCATGAGAATCCTCTAAAGGTCAGTTTAAGCAGGCTGATACAGTTATAACTAGGCAAATTTTTCAAACTGATGGCTCATTTTCTTTGGAGGAGGGTGTTTAGTCAATAGATAAGGCAGTACTAAGAGCTCTGTACAACAGCATGTAATTGATGGTCACAAACCACTGTCAGAATTGAGGTTTTCACAGGCCCACCCATCTGCCCCAAAGAACTGTGGCTTTATGTGGATTTCTCATTTCTGTCAGCCTGACAGGCTGTAATTCCACCTTCTTTTTAATTTCCAGTCCAGGGTTTTTTTACTTATGTTTGCAGAGTTTCAAGCAATTCATATAGTATTTCTCAGTCTGATTCATGAAAACTGCTCAGATGCCTGGTCTCAGCTGACTTTGGCTGAGTGAGGGAGTTGAAACCACTTCTGCCGCAGTCAGCGCAAATTAGAATCTAAATAGGTGGTTTAAGCTAACCTTTCTTCTGTCAGGGCGAGCTGAAATGCAGAACATTGGTCACTTCCTACAGCATAAGCAGCACTTTCTTAATACTTGTTAACATAATTGCTGTGATCATCTTTACTGTCAACATAGTGCCTGGAAGGGGATGAATGAAACGTAGAATAAGTTGTATTAATATTCTGCTGAGCATATCAACCTTGTTTGGGATCTCGTAATTTGTTGGTTCTTCTTTTTTTATTATTTATTTTTTAAAGAAAGCAAAAGGTATTTTTGATTCGCTGGGTTGTTGTGGTGGGGTTTTTTTCTGGTTTGGGTTTTTCTGTTTGTTTTGGGTTTGGTTTTTTTTTTAATAAAGGCAGGGTTTTTTTCCCAGATATATTAACAAAAAAGTGCGATCTTGCTCACGTTGTTTAAAGATTGGTTTAAGCTATTCCAGAAAGCACAGTTTTGCTTGTAGCTTCTATGCCAGGAAATTAATCCAGTTTTATGACTGGCAAACTTCTAGGTTATACCATATCTGGAAAAATCATGGGTTTTCTTTTGGTAAGTTATTTTATTACCACACTGAAATGCAACCACTGTCTTCAGTGGAAGGGGAATCAGAAAGTTTACATGTTTATACTTCTTTATCTAGTGTCTAGCTCAGCTCAGAGAGAAACTTCAACTTACTTTCTTCTATCTTGCTGTGTTGAAGGTTTGCTTTCCTTGACATATTTTGACATTCGTCTTTATAAAAAGTTCTTCAACTGAACCATACACCATGGAAGTAGAGCTGAGCATCACTATTTAAGAAAGATTTGATCTTCCAGGACATTCTTAGATTTAATTTACTGAAAACAATTTGTTTGAACCTAGCTGAAAAAAAGTTTTCCATGTTTCTTTTTGTAGGAATAACTAGTGAAGAGGAAAATGGCAGGTTCTTCTATCCTGTATGGACTTTTTTACTATTTTGATTCTGTCTACTCTCTTATATATAGCTGAAATTCTAAAATGTCCAAAGTTTTCAAATGAAGGATAAATATAGGTAGCTACAAAAAACCAACAAAACCCCAATTACTTTAAGAGTAAATAAATGAAAAAATACAATTTTTTTTTGTTTTGTTAATGCTAAGTAACATAGTTTTGGAAGGAAAATTTCATTTTACCTTTTTTAAACCCACAGATATGGTTGCAAACATGGAATTCATGAATAACATGGCCCATATTATCATGATTCTGATTAAAAAACCAATATTTGGAACCATTTGGCAACAGAAACCAAAAGAAAAGTGTACCTACACAGGAAATGTTATCAAAACTTTCCGTGTTAACCCCCCTCTGGCATGCATGTATAAAAGTGCTTCTCATGGCTTAGTATTATGAGCTGTTTCAGTTTTAGTTTTCAATTCTTATGGTAGTGAATTCTATTTATTTTTGTGGAGATGATCAACAACTGGATATACTTGATTTATCACCCCTGCCACTAGGACCACATCCTGCAGGGTGGTCAAACCCCTCCAAGCCCATGGAAATCATTAGCAGCAAGTCTCCTGAACTGGACCTTATGGTTTTCTGGTCTAACTCCTACAGGACAACAACTTTGGGTATGGTTTATTATAATTTCTGATGATTCTCAGCAAGGCAAGATTGACCTCTCATGTAAGAGACCTCAGTTACTGCCCCTGTGTCTCTTTTATTTAATAAGTATCAGCTCAGTAGCCACCCACAGGGCTCTGCTGAACAAGAGAACAAGAAGTGACCAGAGGTCCATCTGCCTCCAACAGTGACCAGAAGAGAGGCAGTTCAGGGACAGCATGCAAACCTGACCACTTTCTGGCATCCCCCTGCATTTCCCAGCATCCATGCATGTTGCAGTCTGAGTAGCAGCTGTATGTACATCCCTGCACAGCACTTTTAACGTCTTCTGCTCATGAATTTATCTGATCCCTTTGTGAGCCTGCTGATGCTCTCTCCTCAGCCTCCTGTGGCAGTAAATTTTATAAATTCACTACCTGCTGTGTGCAGAAATACTTTCTTTTGACTGTTTTAAACTGATGTTTTTTAAAACTAGTTTCACCAATGCCTTTTAGTCCTTGCATTGCAGGATTTGCTAAACAACTCTTCTGCATTCAACTTACCCACTGCCTTTGAGAGTTTGCAAAGTTCAGTTCCTCCTCCCCAAGCAGACAATTTCTAGCACTAGCAAGTTGAGGCAAATTATTCCTTCCCTCTTTTCGGATCTTCTGAGATCACACCTGTGCCCAGTTTGGGGTCTGCAGTGCAGGAAAGACACTGATGAGTTGGAGGGAGTTAGTGGAAGATCCTGAAGATGGTAGGACTGGAGTGCTTGCCCTGTAAGGAGAGTCTGGGGAAGTTGGGCTTGGTCAGCTTGGAGCAAAGGTGGCTTTGGTGGGACCTAACAGATTTATGCAAAAATTTAATTAAAGATGTGGGATGATAGTCAACAAACACAGGAAATGTAACTAAATATAAGGAAAACATATTTAATAGTGATGGAGGTCAGAAACTGGAGCAGTATCCAGAGATGCTGTAGAGCTTCCATCTTCAAGAGGTGGTCAAGGCTTAGCTTGCACACAGACCTGCAAAACCTAGTGTAACTCTGAAATTGGCCCTTCTTTGAGCAGGGTTGGGCCAGCTGTTCTCTACAGATCTGTTCCAGAATCTTTGATCTGCCATTTTTCCTGGGACATTTGAGCACCACAAGGAGTTTTTGAAACTTTGTGAATGATAGCTTGGAGGAAGGAATTAGGCAGGTCTGATGAGAGGAGAGATAGCTAGTCCAAATTCCACCAGCTTTCGCATAACATATGCTTGTATCATCTCTTGACTGTCCTCTTTGACACTTTTGAGAGCTCCATACAGTACACAAAGTAGCCTGAAGGACCCAAGTGCAGTTCAGATCTGTTTTCAGAGATGAACAGCTTTCTTCTGTCTTCAGAAGAAAGCAGAAGAGCATAACCCTGTCCTAGCTGAAGGCTAGAGTAATTTTATCATTGGATCAGGATTTATTCCATCATGATTTTTTGCCTTGATCAAGATAAGCAAAGACTACATCAGGAAGGTGTTAAAAAAATAATTGTGATCATTTTATTGCTAAGGGTTGCTGCTTTTGTGAAACCCACTTATACCCATTATTATCATCTTGTTACAGGATGAGTTAAAAAGTCACCAGTATAGAAACATTTCTCCACTTCCTCCCCAGTTGTGTGGTTTTCTCTCTGCCTTTCCTTGTCCTGCTTCACTGGTGACCTCTCTCCACATAGTCTCTGTGCTTGATTTCCAGCAGCCTCGGCAGTCACCCTGTTGTGCTTTTAACTTGGCTGCCTGTAGCCCCAGCTGCTAAGCTAATGCTTTCTGATTTGTATTCGGATTGGATCTGGCATGTCCCCAAAGATATGTTGTTCCAATGAATGTACGAAAGGGATAAGTCACCCTTACCCCTCTGCTCTGCTACTAAGCTTTGGTTTTTCCATTTGTGCTTGCCCATAAGCCCCATGTAGCATCCCTACAAGTCAGTGGCTTCAGAGCAGAAATTCCCACACCGCGATTTGGACTGAGATGTAACCAAGAGGATACAGTGGAGAGCAGAAATCTGCTGTGCTGGGCTGTGTGGGCATCTGTTGGCTGCACAGACATCCCCGAGGTAGCACCACTCATACTCCCTCCAGAAGCACAAGCCAAATGTAGCTGAATGAGCCCTGTTGCACCTGGGCTAGACGTGGTGGTAGGAATTGATTAGCTGGGGGGCAGGTTTCAGCTGAGCAGGAACAATGGTCTTGGTGTACCAGCTAGTATTTCTGTACAATGTGCACACGGTAGCTTGTGGATGCACCCAAACAACTTATTGTGAGTTTGAGGGTCCCTGCAGTGTGCTCTGCTGGGTGATGTGGACGTGCTTACCATCCCTGCCTGACAGGCAGAGGCTGCAGGAGAACTTATTTCTGTATTATTTCCACGGTTATTTTTACAAGTGGGAAATAGAAGATGGATTTGGCAGGGTTTCTTTTTGTTGCTTTGTTTAGAGCTGTGGGAAACAAAAGATCCAGGAAGACTGAAGGTTGGATCCTGCAGCCATTTACACCGCTATCAGATCACTCTCTTGACTTCAGATAAGAGTGACTTAAAGGAATTTTGGACATGACTGAATCCTCATTGTCAGGGGACACTCGGACCCGTGTTTTATTCCTATGGTACCCTTTCTTTCTGATCATCAAGGAGCTTTGGAGAGAAAACTGCCTTCAAGCCTTAAGGTATTTGTCTTGTTAAATAAACATACAGGGTTAAAGTGGCAGGTTTTAAAAGATACATTCATAAGCAAGGACTTATGCAGAAAACAAACATGGATAAAATCACAGTTGTGTAATATTTGCTACAGAAAGGTCTAAGCAACTAACCATTTCACAGTAAACTCTTTCCCAAGCTTGCTGATATGCAGCCATGTAGAAGATGCTCAAATACCTCTCACAGCCCGATTAGCCTAAGGCTTGTGATGAGAAGACATTTTGTGCTTTCAAGGTGAAGAGATGAAACAACACAATAAAAACTAACCCCCTTCCTCCACGATTTTGCATTTCTCTGGCTCTCTGGTGTGAGTTTTTTGGCAGAATAGTTTTTCCTTAAGGAAAAAGAATAAATCACTGAAGTAGGTTAAGGATAGAAAGAACAGCACAGTGTGCAGGATGATTTTGAATCTAGAGAAAGTGAGAAAATTTGCAGGCACAGCACTTGTTTGCTTGCCTGAACTGGTTTCACCGAGAATTGCCTGCTGAACACGTTTGTGTTTACTGTACCTAATTGATAATCAACCAACATAACATCTATTCCAGGCTGATGTCTGAAGTGTCACATTAGTTTGTTGTGTTTCTTTGACCTTAATTTTAATTAAATGTAATTGTTTTGGCTGCTGCTTAAATATAGCTGGTATGTTCCAATAAATCACTTTTAGATATTGCATTAGTGGTGAGTACTGAAAATCAAATTGAGCTCAGGATGAAAATGTAGCTTGACTCTTTTAGCTTGTGCTTACTTAGCCAGAAGGTGTTACAGGGTAGGAAAATATTTTAATGGGCATTTTATTTCTGAGTTACTGATTCTGAATCCATAGAAACCGTGACAGAGATGTGTGGAAATAATATTGCAGATGGAAATTTACCCAGCTAAGCATTCTTCACACTGGGACTCTAGTGAAACACTGGCACAGGTTACCCAGGGAGGTTGTGGCTGCCCCCTCCCTGGCAGTGTTCAAGGCCAGGTTGGATGGGGTTTTGGGCAACCTGGGCTAGTGGAGGATGTCCCTGCCCATGGCAGGGATTTGGAACAAGATGATCTTTAAGGTCCCTTCCAACGCAAACCATTCTATGTTTCTATTATTCAAATGTTAATCTCCTGAAGTGATGGAGTCTGGGGTCCTTCCAGGAATCAGTCTTGAGTAAAATATTTATTATTATGGAAATGCCTTTACTGGTAAAAAAGAGAGGTGAAAACACCCTGATTTGTCCATTGTGGTCCACAGTAAGAGTAACCAGTGGCTCCTCCCAAAGGTTTATTCCAAAGAAGACAGCTGTAGTGACTGTCTGCGTGCACATGACACAGAACTGTTGTTTCTTCTTGATGCTCTCTAATGCACTGTGTTGGGGCACTCATTAAGAGCTTTACCATTCAAAGTAAATTTAAATTTAAATTTACACTAAATTACATTCAGTGTCACCTGGTAGAACGTGCTCTGATTTAATGGTGGTGGTCAGAGGGTCTATGTGGTGGTCAATGTGTCTATAAACGGTGTCCCCCAGGGGTCTGTCTTGGGACCGGTGCTCTTTAACATCTTTATCAATGACGTTGATGATGGAATTGAGTGCACCCTCAGCAAGTTTGCAGATGACACCAAGCTAAGTAGTGTGGTTGACACAACAAAAGGAAAGGAAGCCATCCAGAGGGATCTTGACAGGCTTGAAAGGTGGGCCCAGGTGAACCTAATGAGGTTCAACACTGCCAAGTGTAAGGTGTTGCACTTGGGCAGGAAGAATCCCAGACATAGATACAGACTGGGAGAAGAGCTCCTTGAGAGTAGCCCTGCTGAGAAGGACCTAGGGGTTCTTATGGATGAGAAACTTAACATGAGCCAGCAGTGTGCTCTTGCAGCTCGCAAGGCCAATGGTATCCTGGGCTCTATCAGAAGACAAATGGCTAGCAGGGACAAGGAGGTGATTGTCTCTCTCTCTACTCTGCCCTCGTGAGGCCCCACCTGGAGTACTGTGTCCAGATCTGGGGCCCCCAATATAAGAAAGATGTGGAACTGTTGGAGAGGGTTCAGAGGAGGGCGACGAAGATGATTAGAAGGCTGGAGCACCTGCCCTACAAAGGGAGGCTGAGGGAGCTGGGCTTGTTCAGCCTGGAGAAGAGAAGGCTGTGGGGGGACCTCATTGCAGCCTTCCAGTACCTGAAGGGAGCATACAAACTTTTTAAAAGGGTAGATAATGTAAGAATAAAGGGGAATGTATTGAAGCTAAAGGAGGGAAGGTTTAGATTAGATATTAGGTGGAAATTTTTTTTACAGAGAGAGTGGTAAGGTGCTGGAACAGGCCCAGAGAAGTGGTGGATGCCCCATCCCTGGTGGTGTTCAAGGCCAGGTTGGATGGGTCCCTGGGCAACCTTGTGTAGATCCAGGCCTGGAGGTTGGTGGCCCTGCCTGTGGCAGGAGGGGTGGAACTCTATGATCCTTGGGGTCCCTTCCAACCCACACCATTCTATGATTCTGTGATTCTATGGATAGCAGTGAGAAACAGAGTACTTTACTGGCCCTAGCACTCTCATCAAGATGGATGGACCTACAAGGACAGGCCTTTGAGGGTTCCTGGTCTTAGTCCTGCTGTGTCCTCATGTATTTGCTGCACTTGCCTGTGCTTCTAAATTACTCATTCTGTCAAAAGTTCAAGATAGAAGATTATATGAGGAAATGGTCCTTTGATTTGCTTGCAAGTTCACTCAACCTCAACTACACATCATCATTTGAGACCTCTGTTAAACCTCCTTACCGATTTTCCTGTGCTCACTTGTCTCTCATCTTACCTGCCTCTGAATTCCTGTTTACACACATCTTTCTTGGTCCTCCCAACACATTCCAGTTCAAATTCAACTGCCCGTGCCTCAGTTGCCCATCCCATAGTCATTAGGCATATATCCATATTATTTTGTAACTGCAATCAACAATTCCCTTTGGTTCTTCTCCAGCCTGTCCAGGGCTAGCCTGTCCCTTGGTCCCCAGTTATAAAAGGGCTTGCTACCAAAAAAGACACAAATAAAATAGTCATATCTTTGTATGTGATAGCAAAGCATGGAGACCAGGACTAATCCAGTTACAAAACCAGCTAGAAAATTCAGTTTTTGGTAAAAATCAGACTCTTAAGTCTCTCAGTGAGATCTGAAAAAAAATAGATCAGGCTTGTTCATTAAATATTATTTGTAAACTTTTGCTTGTTTAAATTTTGGGCCAACTATACTTTGTCTTCTTGACACAGTGATTTCAGCTTATTTCAAGAGGATTGTTCAGTGGGAAGAATCTGTCCTTTCTAAGACTGATGTTGGAAAAGGACTAAGTGTTACTGCTGTGATAGGGAGATTAACCTCCTGTGTGGTCACTGTTCTTTAAGACTTCAAACTCCTTGGGGAAATGAATGACTTTCTATGAATTTCTGCAGCATGCAGCATAATGAGCTTAAACTTATTGGTTCTAAGAGATTTTACTGAAAAGAAACACATTTTGAATTATAACAAATGTCATAATAGATATCTATAAGCTTCTGTAGACAGCAGCAGGATAAATTCCTCCTCACTCTAAAGTAGGGTGGCAGAATCAGGTTATGTTCTAGTCACTGGATAGAGTGATTGTGTTGTGTTACATGAATTGAGTTTAATTTAATGTCCAGAAGAGAAATACTTCCTCTCCTGGTAAAAGTGTTTTGGAAAACTTTAGGCTAATAAGGCAAATGCTAAAAACATTATGTCAGGAATAAGCTCCATCAACCCAGTAACCAAGGTGACGTTAATAACATCAGCTAAAGGAACTGTACATGAGGTGGTTTTATAAAACCCACTATACTCCTTTTTTATTTCGAAACTGAGGTTTAATTGGTTACAGTGTAGCTGAATTGAGGCAATAAAAGTTATAATTGATTATAACCCCTATATAGCACTAATAGCAGCCATTTTTTATTGTATTGGCAGCCAAAATTGCATTTCCTCTCTGTCTCAGGTCACTTACCATCCAAATGAGCATTTGTTAATGGAACCAGATCATTAGTAGCTGTTTTACTGATTTCCATGTCACTGCTTGAGTGCACATTTAAATGTACATGAAATGTTCTGGCTTGGCTTCCTTTGCCACCTGAAATTCCCTGCATTTTGACAAACTGCTCATTTTGCAGCTTGCAGAAGAACTGAAAAGACAATGTTGAACACTAACTAGGTTAGTCTAATTACTCTGACAGAAAATTTGGGTCATTGTTATGGAAAGGAAACTGAGGAAACAGTTTACTCAAGAAAATACAATTGCTATGTTCTTATATTTTGGAAAGACACCATATTTGATTATACATTTTTTTCTACAGTGATGCGAAGGGAAAAAGTCTGCTTTCTGGGAAGATTACACATTTCAGCTAACTCAACATATTCATCAATGCCCTGGACAAGGGGACAGAGCATACCCTCAGCAAGTTTGCAGGAGGCAGCACTGCCATTCAGAAAGGTCTGGACAGGCTGGAGAAGAACCAAATTAAATTAAATAAGGACAAGTGAAGGGTCCTGCACTTAGGGAGGAATATCCCCAAGCACCAGTACAGGTTAGGGGTTGACCTGCTGGGATGCAGCACTGCATAGAAGGACCTGGAAGTCCTGGTGGACAGCAAACTCCATGAGCTACCTGTATCCCTGCATCACCAAGAAGGCCAATGGTACATAGGGGTCCATTAAGAAGAGCAGGTCGAAGGAGGTTCTTCTCCCCCTCTATTCTGCTCTAGTGAAGCCACATCTACAGAACTGTGTCCAGTTTTGGGCTCCCCAGTTCAAGATGGACAGGGAACTACTGGAGAGAGTGCCATGGAGGGCTGCAAACATGATTAGGGACTGGAGCATCTCTCATGCGAGGAAAGGCTGAGTGCTGGGTCTGTTTAGCCTGGGGAAGACAGAGAGGGGATCTCATCAATACTTACAAATATCTAAAGGGTTGATGCCAAGAAGATGGATCCAGATTCTTCTCAATGGTCCCCAGTAACAGGTCAAGGGCGAACAGGCACAAACTGGAACGCGAGAGATCCGGACATACACACAGGGATCAGTGTGATCGGGTGAATGCTGTTTATTCAAACTGTTCATCTGCTTATATAGTCCTGCTTCATGTGCTCATGTCCAGATAGCTCCACCCCCACTGTGTGCACATGTCTGGCCCCTATTGGTTGAGCGCATACAATCACGTGCCCTGATTGGTTATAAGCCTTACAGCATGCATACAGTTGTTACAATTCAAAGGTTGGATTGCTCATGTTCCCATTGTCTGCTAAAAAGTCTCCAACACTGGAAGACAGGAACGTCTGTCTCAACATGAGGGAAAACTACTCTGGAAGTGACAGAGCCCTGGGACAGGCTGCCCAGAGAGGTTGTGGAGTCTCTTTCTCTGGAGACATCCAAAAGCCACCTGGATGTGGTTCTGTGCAACCTGATCTAGGTAATCCTGCTTTAACAAGGGGGTTGGACTAGATGATCTCCAGAGGTCCCTTCCGACCCCTACCCTTCTGTGATTCTGTGATCTGTACCCAAATATACATGTGACCCAGCTGTGTAAAACTGAAATTCTATTTTTGGTGTGTATTGAGATAGATGAGCAGCAGCTCAACAAATACTTACAGATCCACTGTGTCAGGCAAACTACTCACGACAGACAGCCTGACTTCAACCCTGAGTCTGGTACATCCCCTGGGCTTGATGTCAATTGCCAATAGGGAGCACAGGACACATGGGTGGATGGATGTGAATAAAATTCAGGGCATCTGAATGTGGAAGAAAGAAATGGTCTCCATCCTGACATAAGCAAACTTTAAACAGATTTCTACTTAGCAAATGAATGACTAAGGTGCAGAGGAATTACCTGGCTTGCCAGAAATCACAAAGACTGTAGAAATATCTGACATTTCAATGTGTGTCTCTCGGATGGCACTCCAGCACAGGAGTCCCAGGTTCTGTTTTCATTTCTGTGCCTTTATCCACGCAACAAGGTGATAATTGGCACTGGGATTATTTTACATAAACGCATTACACAGTAAAAAAGAACTCGGCATTTTCCCCAAGATTAAAATGTTATATGTAGACCTCTACTGTGGTAAGAAAGCTATATGAGAAATGCAAAAGTTTGGAAGTAAGCATAATCACACTGAGCACCACAGAAGTTGTGAAGATTTTTATGAAGCACCAAAGATGGACAATTAGATCACTGCACAGCAAATCCCAGGATCAGTGTCTTGCTCCGATGAAAGCTTCCTTCTTCAGCTTGAGCGAGTAATTCAGTGTATTTTTCACCTCTCCTACACTGAGCCATCTGTTAGTTAGCCATATTGGCCAAGATAGTAAGTGATACTTCACATTCCTTCCAGTCATTTTTCAGAATGAAAATAAACAGCCTAACTTCTTTTCTCCAAATGCTGAAATTTTTAACATCTTAATAGCTCTGTGTAATTACTTAGACAGTAGGAGAGATGGCACAGGCTTCCTACTGATACCAAATCTATTCAAGCCTGTCATGATGAAAAAATACCCCACCAACCCCCCTTTTTTTTTTTGATGCGACTCCACAAAACCTCAATAGCATTTTGCTCCCTATAGGTTGTCTGCTAGTCTCTTAGCTTAAAACTCCCACTGTTCTCTAGTACTGCCAATTCCCGAGTTGTTTTTACTGGAGCAAACAAGCTGGGAGTCTTTTAGCCCAGAATAAAACCACAGAGCTTACACTGGAAGGCAAAAGGCATAAGAAAATTCGTAAGCAACTCACAAGGGATTCTTCCTCACTTCCCCTCTTGTAATAATATATAAGATTATATGTGACATTTTTAGTATCTTCCACAACACAGTTATATTACATTATAAGGGGAATAGATAATATATAGGGGGTTACTCTCTCTTTGTAGGATATCTTTCCTACCATCATATGCTGATAACAAATCTCTACTGAAGGGTTAACATGTGTTTAAAATAGGGCAGGATTTCTGCTTATTTAAAGCTTAACTGTGTGAAATTCCAGACAGGTCTGACTTCCAGAGCCTTTGAATTTTTCATGCAATTTTCATTTCTATTCATGATTTTATACTAGTAAGGGGTTTGAAATATAGCTTTCTCCCTGAAACTACTTTATCCATTCACCTTTTTTATTGATTAATATCTCCTAAAAATATGGAGCCATTACACAAAAATTGTCAGACTGGAATATCCTGAGTATACCCAGGATGTGTTAATGTGCAACATGCATTTAAATTATTTTTTGTGGATAGCAGGGACTTTTTTTCAAAGTCATTATTCAGCAAAATATTATGGAAAATGTCACTGGAGATTTTTCTTTTTTAAGTACATTTATCATTCTGCAGGTATATGAGGGCTATGCATAAACGGGCGCAACAATTTCTGTCTGTGAATTAGCTTATGTTCTCCCAAATTTGTACTGTTTTAGCCTTTCCTCAGCTGCAGACAGCCCCGAGTGGTGCACAGATTTATGTAGAGCAGTGTCTAGTCTGTTGGAAACGATACTGATAGTGATGCTTTCACCTGTGGGTGAAAGAGCATGAGGCAGGTACTAAGTGATTTAGCTTTCTGCTTCATTACTTGTGTTGTTTGTGTGCATATGAACTCATGTCACTTTAGAACAAAGTTTTTTGCTTTGGTTTGGTTTTTAATTTTTTTTTTTTAGTCTACAATGTTAAGCACAGTAATTTATGGTATTTCACAAGCAACGATTTGCTCTGGCTTCATGCTTAGGATAAAAAAGTACGTTTTGCCATTTAAAATCCAGTTGAAAATATGTAGATTTTGTTTACTAAGGGTAGCAAAACAGGTAAAAGGCTATTTATCTAGGGCTGTGGAAACTAAACCACAGGTTTAAAATTCAGAGTTTAGATTATTATCGATTTTAGAAAGGGCTCATAGGGTCTCATGTTTTGGAAATTCACCAAGACCATCCATTTTTCTGGAAATTCCTGGTGCCACACAAAATACAGGACCATTGGGTCCTTCCTTCCTTCCTTCTGCTGCTGTTGTTATCCTTTGGTCATTCTGCTTCATGCTGGATCCAGCAATGTTATTTAACTGTTTCATTGCATTCTGAATGAAACCAAAAAGACAACAAAACAACCCAGCAGTTACTGAAGACAGCCAGAAAGAAGGAAAAATAAGAGTCACAATTATCCTGACGGGACAATTACATTCACTAGAAACATTATAAATGTGTGTAAAAATAGCAATAGCATTTTTTTAACCTGGGCTATTAAAATGAAAGCTATTTATAAATTTGTCAATAACACAGAGTCCTTAAGAATATGTGAGTGGTTTTCAGACAGTAAATGGAATGTATTTCACAGTGTCCACCTCTGTTTTCCACATGAATATTTTATGATTCTAAAATACATCCATATCATGATTAAACAGGTGAACCAAATGTCAGCATTTGGCTAAAAATATATGTAGATGGTTTATTTTCTCTACAAAAGTTGTAAAAAAAAAAATAAATTCATTTTTAAGCTAACTGGCCCCAAAGTGCCACACACCATTACAAGAGATGGGTAGCTTTACACTGGATTTAGTTTAAGGTGGAATGTTGGAGTGACATGTTAAGGGAGGAAACAAAATCTTCTGAAGTGCACTTTGCTGTACACAACACACACTTTTCCCTTATGTGTGATGTCTGCAGTGAACTCTTTTTGACAGAGCTGGAGGTGGTCTCTGGGATTAAGGCCAACATCCAAGATGACTGCTTTAGCCTTTGAACTTTAAGGACAGCCTCTCTCCCTATCTATCAGCTGCTGTATTCCTGTCTGACACAGTATTTTATTATACATTGCAGTGGGATGACCCAGGTTGGAAGCCAGATGCCCCCCAATGCCACTCTATCCCTGCCCTCCTCAGCTGGACAGGGGAGAGAAGATGTAACAAAAAGCTCGCGGGTCTAGATAAGGATGGGGAGTGATCACTCACCAGTTACCCTCACAGGAAAAACAGACTTGACTCGGAAGAAAAATTAATTTAATTTATTACCAAGCAATGAGTATAGGGTAATGAGAATTAAAACAAAATTTTAAAACACACCCCCCCCTCCCTTCTTCCCAGGCTCAGTGTAACTCTCCATTTCTCTTCCTCCTCCCCCCATCAGGACAGGGGGATGGGGAATGGGGGTTGGGGTCAGTTCATCACAT
>VZTU01019255.1:22448-62220 GCA_013400835.1 Zapornia atra | reverse complement strand
GCTCTGTCTGGCATGGGATCCTCTCTCCACAGGGCCACATGTCCTGCCAGAAGCCTGCTCCAGCACAAGCTTCCCACAAAGGTCAAGGCCTTCTTCAGGTGTCTTCGGTTGTCTTCACCTGCTCCAGTGTGGGGACATCTATGGGCTGCAGATGGAACGTCTACTCCCCATCATCTTCCATGGGCTGCAGAGGGACAGCCTACTTCACCCTCTTCTCTGTGGGCTGCAAAGGAATCTCTCTCTCCAGCACCTGGAGCTACTCCTGCCTCAGTGACTTTGGTGTCTACAAAGTTTCTCACATCTTCTCACTCCCTTGTATCACAGCAGTAAGCTGCCACTCTTTTTTTTTTTCCTTCTTAAATGTGTTAACACAGAGACACTACAGCTCTTACTCATTGGGTTGGGCTTGGCCAGTGGTGGGTCTGGAGACAGTGGGCATGTCTGTCAGACATGAAGGAAGCTTCTGGCAGCTTCTCACAAAAGCCACCCCTGCATTCCTACCCCTGCTACCAAAACCTTTCTTCACAAAAGCAAAACATATATCCAGCCTGGAACAGCTCTAACAGAGGGTGAGAGTATCTCCCTGGGGCTTAGAAACCTCTCCTAGTGAAATTTAATCAGAGCTTGATGTATTTCTGTGTGAAATGTTGCTTTTGAGGAATCAGAACTTTCTTTGCATCTTCTGATGTGACTTGCCAACTATAGGTTGGTCAAAACTTCTTCCTTCTTCCCTGTAATATGTAAATGGATTTTCATGGAACTATCATTAAAAAGTTATGAGAATTATGCCATGATTTGAACAGAATAGGTAGGGATTCTCCTACCATTCCAGTCTGTGAGTGACAATTCTGTAACTTCAGGAAGGACGCTTAAAAAAACAGATCTAGGACTACTTCCTGAGGCTGCTCTTTTGAATCTGTTGAATCATCTTCCTTCCATTGCTGTCATTTAATATCCCTCAGGGTGGCTGGTGCAGAACTGTGTGAGGTCACAAGCACTGCTCAGCATAGCCCAGCCCCAATCCTTGTGTAGGTCAGTGTTTGGCAGGCTCCTTGATGGAGATGTTGTGGATGATGTGTTGGTCATGAATCTCTCACCCAAGCTGTTTCTACATGCTACTTAACTCTCTAATTCCATTTCTAAAAGATTGCTGGATTAAACTCCCAAATAAATCTGCACCAATTTCCCCTATTAACTAAAAAAATCCCATGAAAATGAAGGAAACTTAGAAGGTGGTATGTTGTTAGAAGCAGTCTCCAGAATTTCACCCCAAGGAGCAGTGAGTGGGAACATGTCCTCCAGCCTTGGGGATCATGGGTGAGATAGTTTAGAATAAGTAAGAGATTATCCAGGGTACAATATAATTTTCTTACATTAACATAGAGCTGAGTTTGCAACGCTGGGATAGACAAGGCTTTGAAATATAATAGTTTACATGCAATTGCTGCATTGATTTGACAGGGTATGAATCAGCAAAGAATTTAAGTCTCAGCACTGAGACATCAAAGCAAGTATTATTTAGAAATGGTATGCAAGAGGCTAAATATTTGTTTATGTAATGCCAAAAAAAAAGAGCTACATTGTGCTCTTACTATAAAAAGTAATTATCTTTCAGGGAGCAAACTCCTGAGGAGTATTGGGGTTTTTTTTGGTTTTTTTTAATAAAAAGAACCCAGCTGTTGCATCCACTAACTCATTTCCTCCGCCGAATTGTAAGAGCTTTCAATAAAGAACTGTTATAGGAAAGTGCAAGGCCCACTCTGTATAATAGCAATTTCAGTGACTTTGAAATATATTTAATTTTTTTTTCTTGAGAAGCTTATTGTAATATATCAGTATGTAGCTGTCATTAGTGTCCCAGCTGCTGTTTCTGACAGATCTCATGTTTGGCAACTTAAGCACACATAATGCTTGACTGAAATAAATGCTGTGCCTGGGGTGGCCTTTATTGCTAATGTCAGTAGATACCAAAATTTATTGTTCACGGGATGTTCTGACTAAGAAATAACGGTGAAACTCATGGCTGAAGTAAGTTATGCTTTGTTCATAATAATGGCTGACATTTCCTTTTGTTTCCCTTGTTACAGTAAAGCAATTGACATTTTTAAATAGAAAAAAATCAATGATAAAAAAATCTAACTAATCTTCAATTTTCGTCTTCCTTGACATGTCTGCTTTATCTCCTCACCAAAATGGTTGTTTAGTTATGTTACCTACACAGAGAAGCATACAAATGAACTGTTGTTTGTTATATGACAGAACGAAATAAAATGTGAGTGAATCATTGCCTCTAAAGGGAAAAGTTGGATGCTACTGAATTATCAACTAAAGAGTGCTTGATTCATCAAGCAATGCCAAACTTGATCAGCTGATATTGCTAGCAAACCTTCCTTAGAAAGCTGAAACTAAAGAAAACATACAGATTTAATCTGGGAAGGAGTAAAAAACCACTTTACTGCTACTATTGACTATTCTGAACCAGAACAAGAAAAAAAATACTTCTCTAAATATGTATTCATTGCAGAAAGAGGAAACTTGTCTTCGCCTGATATCTCCAATTGCATCCACCAAGCTCCAAGTCCAGAAAAGTTATAGCACAAAGTGAGTGTTAACCATTGCAAAGAGGTGAGAGGTTATGCCTCGTGCCTACACACAGCTGAAGGGATACTGGATGAAACAGTGGCAGGGAAATTTCAGCCTGCCATGGTAATACATTCTGGGTCACCTGAAAGACGTAAAGGTGTAGAAGCAAAAGTCTGGCTCAGAGCTGCTATCTGGCCAGACATACTGGAAGGAAGAAAACAAATATTTTCAGTAATGTAAGGAATGACCATTCATTCTAGCTAAAGATGTCTCTTATGCAAAAATCAATGCCAAAATCTTCCTTTGCTCCAGTGTGTTCCCTGCCTTTACTAAGCACGGTGTCAAAATGCCTGCTTGTTGAGCTGCCAGCAATCAGTGCATTTGCCATGGAGTTACACTGATTGACAGCACTGGGGAGTCACCCTGACCATTGGTGCTAGGAGGGGGATGCATGGTTTATGTGATGGGACACATTGCTGACAGAACAGGGGTTGTTGTGCTCTGGAATTTGAATCATGAGGTGAGGGATGGAAAGTATTTTGGAAAGAAGCCGGCATGATAAGTAGGTTACTGGAGGGGATTCTGTCCCTCTGCTTTGTTCTAGTGAGACCCCACCAGCATTACTGCATCCAGCTCTGGGGTCACCAGTACAAGAAAGACATGGAGCTGTTGAGTAAGTCTAGAGGAGGCCATGAACATGACCAGAGGGCTGGAGCCTCTCTCTTACAAAGAGGGCAGGTTGAGAGAGTCAGGCTTGTTCATCCTGGAGAAGACAAGGCTCTGGGGAGACCTTATAGTGGCCTTCCGGTAGCTGAAGGGGCCTACAGAAAAGCTGGAGAGGAACTTTTTATCAGGGAATGATAGGACAAGGGATAATGGTTTAAACTGGAAAAGGTTAGATATAGATTAGATATAAGGAAAAAAACCTTCCCTGTGAAGGTGGCGAGGCCCTGGCACAGATTGCCCAGAGAAGCTGTGGCCGCCCCCTCCCTAGCAGCGTTCAAAGCCAGGTTGGATGATGGAGCTTTGGGCAGCCTGGGCTAGTGGAGGGGGGATGCAACTAGATATTTTTTGAGGTCCCTTCCAACCCAAAACCAGACTGTAATTCTATGAAAACATTTTCTTTCACGGTGTCTTTCTGTAATGACAAGAGATATCTGATACTGCAAGTGAAAAACTATTCCCACAGGCAATGTTGATAAACAGTTGTTTGCATGTATTCAGAAATGAAATAATCCTCCCAGCAGCCTTTTTTCCTCCTGTCCTTAACACAGTCTTTCACAAGAACTGTTTCTGAAAGGGATTGAGCACAGCAGTGGTGCTGGTGATGACCATAGCTCTGGCAGTTGTGTCCTGTACCATGCAGGGCCAGTGGCCACCCAGAGTACTTAGTTCATCCACCTGTGGACAACCATGGGTTACTAGAGATGGCTTTTGGAGAAGGTGTGCATGACATCTCCTGAGGCCAGATCCTGCAGAAAATGGGTACTAATGCTGCTTTCCCTGAGTGCCCTGATCACCAAGCTGAGGGAGTACGTTTGCAAAGTGTCTGCAAAGTCTTCTTCACCCATTAACCACTCCCCAGGCACAGGCAGCTGCCTAACTAAGATACCTAACTTTTAGATGGCAAAACTTAATGCATGACAAATCCCTCGCTGCATGCCTGTGTGTGCCCAAGTGCATGGATATGGGAAGAATTGCTTCCCTGTGGCCTCTTGCTCACAAATTTGAAACTACTGGCACTTTTGTGTTGGCCACAAAGCAACAAATGACTTTTATACTCAGAATGCTTCGGAAATTGCCTGAGCAGTGACCGATAGATCAGTGTGTTGCTTTGCTAATACTTCCCCGCTCGGTTTTAAATCAGCAGAAATATAAATGGCTTCATTCTGTAATTTTTATTTTCCCTTATTGCAAAGTCTTAGAAGGCTTCATGGTCTTTTGATGGGCTTGGGAAATAGTTATTAGTCATCTCCTTCCCCTCGTACTAGGCAGCAGGCTGTTTAATGTTAAATCTTCCTGTGAGCTCCAGAGGGCTACAAATTAGCACTCTGTAGAAAGCAATGAGGGAAATGATGGGCATTGGTATATATCCCATATAAGCACCAGTTCAGCATATATGTTTTCACTGTAATCTTATTAAAATACTGTAAATCAATAAACAAAAACTGTAAAACCGTAAATGCTCAAACACTGTGTGATTAAATTGAGTGAATCAAAATCCCAGATGCTATTTTGGTCCTGTGCCGTGCTGAGATTTTGTTATTGTTACTGACACCACAACATCTGCAAGGATAATTTTTACGTTCATTATATTTACTGTGTTGCTGAGAGAATTAGAAGCCCCTGAAGTACATCTTAAAAGGTTTTATTGGACTATAAAAGACTCTGTCACTTTAAACTCCATTAGCTGAGCTCTTCAGGTTCATAATGAGATTCTTCGGAAGAGGCCAAGACAATAGAGCGACAGGGTCTTATCCCAGCTCCTCGCATGCGGTGTGACATATCATGCACTGACCCAAGAGAAAACAATTGATGCAAAAGGCTCATTGAATTCATGGCCTTGGAACAGCAGTATGGATTTGGCAGGGCTTCCGTATGTTGCTTTGTTTAGAGCCATGCCATGCGTCTGCCTCCAGTTCTGGGCTGACAGGCAAGATATGTGATTGTGCAGGAGGACCTGGGGATATCTGACTAACGTCACGCTGATTCTTTCAGAACTGTTTCTGTATTTCACATATAAAAATGTATTTTACTGATCTTCATGCAATGGAGACTGCAGCAGCATCTGAAGGACTTCCCAATGACTTGGACAGTTTTGATGCAGGTGATACATCTACCAGAAAGCCTCTCCAATTTTGCAATTCTTTAAGTTTTTCTACCTTTTATTTCCTGCCAGTTTTCCAAAAGGGGGCGGGGGAGAGGGGAAGAGTGTACTGTGCCAACAAACAAAAATGATCAATGAAAACATTTGTTCATAATACAGTTTTCTGGAGTTTTCTGAGTTTTCTAGCTCCAAGATATGAAATGTTGCAATCATTGATTTTAGGAGGCATCTTGGCATGGCTGAACCCTTTCCTTGTTTCAGCTGTTACAGAGAGGTAAGCAGCTCTGCAGGGTGATGCAGCTTTTCATAACGAAACTCTTGAAGATGGTGAGCTGCACCCTCTCAAGTGCCTCTTGGTTATAGTAGCCTGGAGACACGTAAAATGACCCTAGATAGTGACTTTGCACTTAAAGTTCACTAAAATGGGTTAAAATTAACTTTATCCTTACTCAATTAATCATTATCTTTTGCACATGAATTTTTGCCACGGTCTGCAAAGGCAGCACTCTAGGGCCATTTTTCAGACACTTTAAGTGACAGAGTTGGACATTTCAGGATGTTGCTGCTTATATACCAGAACATTATGAGCTGTTGCAAGAACAAGAATTGCAAGTAGCTGTTTAGTACTCAGGTAGAAAGGTCCCTCACTCCCCTTTGTTCCTACCAAAAAATGAACCAAAAATCTCCCAAGCAACCTAAACCTTATCTTTCTGTCTGTATCAGAGAGAAAATCTAGTCCTGATCAGACAGAATTATGCTAAAGCAAGTATTTTCTATAGCTGGTGAAGCTAAATGGTAATTCTAAGTTACAGAATCACTAGCAAATTATTATATTTCTCTGTACTAATAAAAACTCAAGACATAAAGCATAGCAGAGAATACATCTCACATATACTGCAAGTACTTGGTTCTTTATTAAAAAAACAAAAGTTTTTAATATTTTTTTCCTGAAATCTTTATTGCAAAGAAATGGATATTATCAAAACAAGCCAAGAAATGTGACTAAGTCACTGATGTTTTGTGTTTGGTCTAAGAGTTACACAAATCAACATGTGTACATGGATTCCAGAGTCACCTATGTAAGGCCACAGGACAGCATGTGACACTGTGTCAGTACATGTCTGTATGAACATTAGCTATAAATCTATAATTATCTGGTGTAGATGTCAAGGTCTGTATATTGCAGGTCTCCAAACAGACTATAGATCCAGATCTTTCAGATATAAATCACTAATTTTACTGGCAAAGCATATTTTTTTGGTGACAACTAATTTCTGCTATGTTGTTAAAATTTTGCATGACTTTTCCCACGTACAACAACTCCAGCTATGGGCATCACAGGTTTAGATTTATAGATTACTGTCTGTGGATCTGTAGCACTGTCATTTCATTGATGTGATAATCTTGTATGCAATTTTTTGGATCAACCTAGAGTTTTGATTTCACAGGATTTCTTACTCCACTTGCCTATCAGTTCTTAGATGATTAAATTACTCTCTTCTGCCAGACAGTTAATGAAGCTGGATCGCACCCGGCAAATCTCTCAGACACTCTGTGAAGATACCCCAGACTGCTCCATTGCAGACACCAGCTCGGGACCAGAGAGCTTCAGAAAGGTTTGTTCCCATCTGTATAAACCCTCACTTGCTGGTGGCATTTTGAACCTGTATGTTTCTGCCATAAGCACACCTGCAAATGGAGGCAATAGGTATGTTCTGGGAGTAGTGAGGTGGCAGAAGTAACTTACAAAACTGTATGGTTTTACTTCTTGGAGGTATTTCTGGAACAGGCATTACAGGACCCATTGTAGTCCAACAAAACCCAAAAGACTGGTAAAGAAAGAACAGAGGAAGAGAAGAGAGTAAAAGAGAAGCAGTTCTCTGACAAGCAGCTTTGGTCTTTTCCATGAATGGAAATTTTGCCATTGATTTTACTGGGAATAGCAAAGGTGCTAGCATAATAATGGGAAGAGCGCAGGATGGGGATTTGTGTAAGAACATGCTGGACTAGTGCAATTTGAATGTCTGTCTTGTTGAATCACTTGTAGACTTCACAGAAGAAACTCGATTTAAACCCACAGTTTCATATGCTTTTATCCTGGCAGCAGTTCATACTTGCAACAGGGAGAGAAGGATTTTTTTGATACCAGTTATTTTAAGTTTCCACAGCAGTCAGTTTAAAAGGGACGGAGTCTCTTTCCACATCTGCAGATTTAGTGTGGTGTAACTCCAGCAACGCTCAGAGAGCCACAGGGGTTGTCAAGCTGAAGTGTTATGGCAGTGAACTGAGAGAAGCAAAATATGATTGCCACCCCAAAGAGAACAGAAAACTTGTTGACCATAAATTGTTGTTAAGTTGTGGTTTTGTTCTTATTTAATTTAGCTGTGTGATTATAAAATTCCCTTTTGCTGTAGACTGATGATGGAAGACCATAAATAGTCTAAACCTGGAGTGTGTTTGTTTCATTTTGGCAGAGACAGAGCTGGCCAATATTTCACTTTGCCTGTGGGACTAGTGAAAGGTCAATAAACCCTCCTGCAAAAGTGCTTCGGGACTTTGCATGAGAACAACATTTAGCATCCATTTTTTTTGCAGTCTCATCCATGGAGACTGGCCTGCCTGATCTCCTTTTTCCACTTTCACTGCCCATGATTTTCTGATTGTCTCTTACTCTTTTTCATGCACAAGGCAAAACACAGGCAGCTCTTTATAACAAGAGCATCATTTCCTTAATTGGTCTCCACCATTTCTGAGGGGGTTTATTTTGAGTAACTGTAGAAAATGTATTTTTGAAAAGCCTTTATTGTAGGTCAAAGAATATTTGGAAATTCGACCTTCAGTATTTATATTTGCATTCATAATTATTCTTTTAACTGGATTTTGCTTATTATTTCATGCTTTTTTTCCCCCTTCAGCTTCAATGTAGGACTTTTTTCCCACTGCCTTTCCTTTAGTTTATAAAAAGCCACACTTGCCAGCTCTGAACAATAGCAGTACATAATGCCCTTTCATCTATTTTGATACCAGCAAGATTAAATTCAGGGGCACTCATTCTGCTTGTTCCTTAATGATAGGCTTCTTTCTGGTTTCTAAACAGTTTCTAAAACACATTTTATCAAAACCCAAAGTAGTAATAATTTGTACTATTTCTGCATGTTGGCCTGTTTGATTTCAATGTATTAATAAATTCTCAGAGCGTATCTGTGTTCCAGGAAAGTGCAAGGAATGACTACAGAAATCATCCAAATGTGGTACGTTTCTTGGCTTCATAAAAGGAAGACTTTTGGTTATGCTGTGCAAAACGTTGTAAAAATAGAGCCTTCACAGTAATAGGCATTTCTGATTCTAAAATTCTATTTTTCTGCATTTCCTTGATAAAGATTTTCTCTGTTGAGCCATGGTGTTGCAAATAGCAGAAAGGCCTGAGCCATAGGGGCATGGTCAGCTGGTTTTCTGTTGTACATTATGTGCACATCACATGTGTACACACATGTGCATCAAGGACAAAATTATATTATGCAGACATGGATGAAAGGAGTATTTTTGAGATGCGTGCTTCCAAAATATTGTGTTCCATGATAAAGACTGAGTCTGCGAATTAGTTCAGTAGTTCCATGTGTGATAAAATACAAGATTAAAATTTAACAGCAGAACTGGCCAACAACTGAGCCAGTTAAACAGCCCTATCGATGCTTTTGTATCTACTTTAATTCAATTGAAAGGGTCTGTTGAAGTGACCTCATCCACAGAACATCTGAACAGCACTCATCCCACATGAATCTCTCTCTGTGTGCCCACTCAGAAGCATGTCAGGATGTCACAGTGGGTCTTGGTAAAACTAACTGGTAAGGCAGAGTAAAGCAAGGATTTGTTTCTATACCACACACTACTGCTCCCCCAAGCTGCAGTAAGACAGTGAGAACTGGGATATTTAGTGAGGCAGCCCCTAGACAGGAGGATTATGCTTTGCAGACTGGGACCACAGACACATGCTGAGTTACATCCCACTGCTCAATTCCAGGAATTACATGTTAACAGGAGTGCTGTCGGAGATGGGAATCATTCCTGCATTTTTATGACTGAAGGACAACTTGAAAAGAGCCAGAAAATGAAGGATTTCCAGCAGTGGGTTAATGTATTTAATAATTGTCTTTTGGCAGTCTTGTTTCAAAAATATGTGTTTGTCTTTATTCTTGCTAGAATGAGTAGGAATCAGCATTTGCTTTTTAACTTCCTGAGATCTCCATGCCGAGCTGACTGTACAAACTTGCCCTGCATGTGCTGCACTGTGAGACTTTGGGATATTCGCCAGGTCCCAGGTGCAGGTACACACATTCACCTCCTGCTGTGCCAAGTTGAGAAAAAGCCATGTCTCCCCTTGTTGCTTTTTTTCCTTGGGAGGAAAATGGGGTGTGTGTGTAGAAAGGAGTCAGAGCCCATTTCTGCCATGTCTTTACCTGGATAGCTGCAAGGGAGGACTTGGATATGCTAACCCCAGGGGTCTGTGTACGGTGTGAGCTCCTGGGGTGAGCCAAAATGCAAGTAGAGTGGGAAGTATGTGTAGTTTAGTATGAAGCAGGAATTTACATCGCAGTGCCAGGGCCGGTTTCAGGAGCTCATTTTGCCATATCCAC
Source organism: Zapornia atra (assembly GCA_013400835.1). Lineage (NCBI taxonomy): Eukaryota > Metazoa > Chordata > Aves > Gruiformes > Rallidae > Zapornia > Zapornia atra. The sequence continues at coordinate 52,176 of VZTU01019255.1, read as the reverse complement.
TTTTGTTGAAATTCTCCTCTGGCAAACAACCACCAGTGCCTTTTGTGTAGAGGGGCAGAACCTTCATAAAAATGTACTTTGACTCTGAAACCCCATTGTTTCCTGGTAAATGTTTTTACATGAGGTGTTGTGGCAAGGACACCCCCTCAGACATTTCCATTAGGATGGAGGAGAGGGGAAGCACAGAGCCTCTCCTATGCTGTGCAATTCAGGGATGCCTGAACCCCTGAGCTCCCACAGCACAGCTCTGTGGTATCTGGGGATACTGATTTGGATCCAGAAGCTTTGAGGCTGTATTTGCTTAGTGCTTAGTGCCAAACTGAACAAGTGTATTTGCTTAGTGCCAAGCTGAACAGCCCTGCTTTTTACCTTACACTGTATCACCTAGTGCTTGTGTGGGGGAGTTGTCTCTGCACCCTACTGCCTGGGCTCCAGTCAGGCTGCCTTGGCACTGCTGTGGTCTTTAAAGCTGCCTTTCATGCTTTGGGACTCTATTTGCTCACCTTTTGGGCAAGAGGTGGTTTAATACTGTATTTTCCTGTGCTTCTTAAAATGAAGAAATTCAGCATGTAGCCAGGACAAGTGTGTGGGACAGTTTCTGCACAGTTTCTGTCTTTTGGGACTGCTCAGTTGCTTAGAGCTTTCCAAGGAGCCATTGCAAGCCAACGTTGGAGAGTCACCCTGAGGCAAGGCATCACCTGTGAGACAAAAGTAACCCTCAGGCACCCAACATTTAGGAGAACAGTCTTGCCTTTGGGTATACCACCTGTGTTTAGAGCATTGCCACCATTTCACCTTCTCTCACCTTCATCTCACCATGCAGCCTTCACAAAGCTTTTCCGCTAGTGGGAAAAACACCTCAAGAGAGATTAATCTGACCATATGAAGTCATGTACAAAGCAGGTCTTTACAGATGAGTAACTCTCCTAGAGTGAGGTAGGCACATTTAGGGTGCAATTAATCCCATCATTAGTAAGTTGTTGGAAATCAGACCTGAAAGTGGCTGGGACAAGTAGTTCGAATGCAGGCACCCCCCCTTAGAGGCAGCTATGATGAGTTTAATTTTACTTGACAAAACCTGTGTAGAAATGCTCATGAACCTACTTTTTGTTGAGCTTGAAAACACGACATGAGGAAGTGGTGGCACTGCAGGGATACTGTTGCTGATGGAGAGAGGGAGCGGAAATGTTTACAGATATCCTGGTGTTTTTACAGTGATTCTTTTGGCTGGGAAAGGATCAGCTACCAAATGCGTTTAATACAGCTACAGATCTCACACTGCTTTATTAATTTCCTCTGATTCAGACAAAACTAGCCTTTCACTATGCCAGACATACAAGATGCCTCATTTCCGAAGATTTTGCTAATAACACAACTCTTTAATTGCCTCATATCTGTTATGAGGGATTCCTTTAAGCAATTCAGAGTGCTGGTGGCCTTTATGCTGCCAGTGTTCCTGTGTCCCATTCTCAGTTTTCCCCAGAGAGACCTACAGGGCCTTTCTCACAGAGCTGTTCCCAAGTCAGGCAGCCAGTGCCCAGCCTGTGCTGTTACAGGGGCTCACCCTTCCCAGTTGAGAGACTTTACATTTGTCCAAGTAGAATTTCCTGTTGACCCACTCCTCCTGCCTGTCTAGGTCTGTCTGGATGTTAGGTCTGTCTGTTAGCATAGATTGGTCCTCCAGTTTGGTGATATCTGCAAATTTGACAAAAGTAAACTCTGTCACTTACTCCAGGTCACTAATAAAGATGCTAAACAGATTGCAGGGTTGACCCCTGTAGTATTGTTGTTACCAGCCTTGAGGCAGAAAATTACCCATCAGCCACTACCCTCTGAGAATGAATATGCCACCAGAATTTTAGGCTTTGGTTTGATCCGCCCATCCAAACCATGACATCTCAAGTTGGACACAAGAATATTGTGGGAAATATGTTGAAAGCCTTGCTGAAATTGGGATTAATGACATGCACTGCTCTTACTTCATCTATACATCTAGTAATTTTATCTCAGAAAGCAATTAGATTGGTTAACATTGATTTACCCTTTTTAAATCCATGTCGAGTCTTCCGAAAAACACTATTCTTCATCTTTGTAGACGAGTGCTCCAGGAGGACCCTTTCCATGATTTTCCAAATGGCTGAAGTGAAATTGTTCAATATTTAATATCCTGGAGCTTCCTCTTGGCCTTTTTCTGAAAGCAGGTGCAATGTTTACCTTCCTCCATTTGTCAGGGACCACCCCCTCATCTTCACAATCTATCAAATATGATAATCTGGGCAGATTACCAAATAGGTATTGTCTTCTGAGAGCAGTGACTGAACCAAAGCTTGCCGTGAAGCTTCTAAATTTGGTATGGTGACCTGAATAATACAGTTTTCTTGCATGTACCTGCTTGCTCTTTGCATAGCCTTCATCCCACACATCTCTGTGTTTAACAGTTCACAGCCAGCTGACATCATTGTATCAATCTTTATTAACTTGAATTCATTATTTAGACAGTACAAGGTCATCTTGCATTTGTCTTCTTAGTATTTGGGTTTAGTATTTTGGAACATTATAGACTTAAGAATTAACTTTCTCTTTGTTTCTTAGTCATAATGTTATACCAAGGGGGAGAGGGGAAAATAAAAAGGATGGTGAAAATTAAAGATTTTTCATTATTATACACATTAACTTGGAAGGAGATTTATTTATTTGCAGAGCAAATACTACTCATGCTAAACATCTCAAGTATAAACCAATCATTAAAGGCTTACTAATGGCACATTAATTAAAGGTAAGGTAATTACCACCACTCAAAAAACCAGCTCCTCAGCTTCAGAGTCAGATATATCAATCAAGTATTTAAAACAGGTATTAATGAGGTCTGTCAGCTCATGTCCTTCTTCCAGCAATCACCTGTGTTGGATATATTCAGCAACACTATTGTCATCTAGTAGTGATGTGCTAAATTCAGATGATGGAAAATCCATTGTGTCACTCATTAAATTGTTTCACTGGATAATTATTGTCATTTGAAGATTGACACCGTATTTCTTACCCCCAATTTGTCTAGATTCAGCTTTCAGATAATAGATTTGTATATTCTTTTATCTGCTAGCAGTATTCCTCTGCTCTCTGAAATATTTTCCTGTGTACTGTGTGTAGGCTGTGGTCAAATGATGGTGTAATCTGTGTTTTGAGAAATTAAGTAAACAAATTGTCTTGTACTTAAATGTAGCTTTTGAAACCTCAGTTCCATATTCTGGCTTTTTTTTTTTAAATTTAAAGTTTTTCTCCCTCTTTTCAAAGTACAAGACTCACCAAATATTTCCAGAAAAAATCTCATTAATTCTATGTGTCATAGTAATAATCTCTCTTTACTTCTCTTCACTGTACCCCTGCTGATTTTATGCCAAAGATTGCACCTGCTTTCAGAGTTGCAATATCAGGCAGAAAGACATAACTCTTGCCCTGCAGCATAGAATTTGTGTAAAGAGTCAGGGCCTGAGATCATCACATCATTTAAACAAAATAACAATGACAGCAGTTAAATATACATTATGGAAACAAAACAAGGCCACATTTTGTCTGGATCTTATGCAGGGTGAGATGAAGAATGCTCACAGTCTAAGACTACAGGAGCATCATGGGGCTGTGACTAGCAGCACAATCAGTTGAGAAAATATTTCTGTAGTTTTTTCTCAGCTGTACAACTGCTCTTCAGCAAGTCATGTCAATGGATAATCCCACCTTTGTTCTGGAGAGCAATCCAACCCACTTAGTTCCTAGAACTGGATAGCTGTCCTGCTGTGACCTTGCTTGAATTGTAAGTCTAACTCAGGTTTTGGTCCTTGCTTCCATGGCTGCTTTAAATTTTCACAGAACCACAGAGTCACTGAGGTCAGAAGGCACCTCTGAGATCATCTAGTCCACTCACCTGCTCAAAGCAGTGTCACCTGCAGCAGGTTTCTCAGTGCTGTGTCCAGCCAGGTTTTGAATATCTCAAAGGATGGAGACTCCACAGCCCATCTGAAGAACTTGTTCCAGTGCCTGACCACTCCCACCTTGAAAATGTGGGTTTTTTCTTATGTTTAAATAGAAATTTCTTGTATTTCAGTTTATGCAAATGTTTGTTATTCCTGTCAATGGGCACAACTGAGAAGAGTCTGTCTCTGTTCTCTTCAATGTCCCCATCAGGACACTGTTTAAATCCCTTTAAGCCTTCTCTTTCCCAGGCCGAACAGCCCCAGCTCTCTCAGTCTCTGTATGACAGATGCTCCAGTCCCTTAATTATCTTTGTGTCCCTTTTCTGGACTTGCTTCAGTATGTTTGTGCCTTTCATGTTATGGGTAGTCCAGCACTGGACACAGAACTGCAGCTGTGTCGCTCCAGGGTAGAGCCAAGGGAAAGGATCACCTCCCTCAATCTTCTGGCAATGTTCTGCCCAATGCCACCCAGGGTTCTGCCAAGAAAACAGTAAAACACAGTTCTCTTGAGAACTGTACATACCTCTCAGTGCCAGGAATGCATATTTGTGTCTTTCTACCTCTCTAATCCGAGGTTCATCAGATTCCTTTATCTTTCTTTGTTTCTGGTCTAAACACCTATCTTGGCTGCATGTAGAATAGTTTCATCAAGTGAGGCAGAGGGTTGGTCATTGCACACGCTTTTAAACACTCCCTGGTGATAGGAGTCCAAACTCTACCAGCTCAGCCTGGAACCAGACTGTACTGCTTTCTATTGTTTGGGGTTTTTTTTTTTTTTGCAAAACCAGAGAGTTGCTGCTGCTATCATTTCTAGAAACAGGTTGTCCTGCACCATTATGAGTTCATTGTTAAAAGAGGGGAAGAACCTGGACACTTGTCACAGAAAGGGTAAGAGTATGATGCATGTATGGGAGAGCTAAGGTTTCTGAGTTGCTAGTGTAACATGAATCTGCCTCTCAAGAGGAATTGGTGGTTGGAAACGCTGAAATTGCTTATATGATTTAGATATCATTTGAATATTAGCAATGGCACTTGGTCCTTCTGGTATCACTGTTTTGCTAAAGTCTACCCACTCCATGTTTTAAGGGTAGACACTTCTCAATGTTTTGAAAGGAAATATTCATATTCTTCTATTCTGGAAAGATTAAAGAAGAAAAAAAAAAAAGAAAAAGAAAAAGCCTGCTTGTTTTGGTTTGTTGTTGCAAAACTGAAATTCATCTGCCTGACCAGTTGTCAGAGATCCAGGATGTCATCTCTCCTCAGCTTCCCTAGTTCTCCACCACTTTTGAGTCCCTTGTTTTCTATTTCATCTGGTCATTAGAAGTGGCAGTTCTGAGGCTTACCTCTCAGGACAGTGAAAGCAGATTGCTGGCTCCTTCCCATGGTCCAAGCACGTTGTGAAGTGCAGATTTGTATTAATCGCAACAGAAACCTCCTAGTAGATTCTGTCACTTTGGAGCTTAAAATTTTGACTCCTGGCCCATTTGGTAGTGAGTGTGCCAACTTGTGGCTTGTGGACTAACTGTTTTCAAAATGTTTTAAAATCAGCCCCTATGAGCCTAGGTTTCTCTGCATGCGGGTGAACAAATACGAAAATGAAGATGCTTTTATAGGAAAGAAAGCAGACAACAGCAGTTGCCCTCATATACTTCTGCAAGCAAATACCATGCGGTAACTTACTTTTCCTGTCAGTTTGGCAGGATAAATATATTTTCACCAATTTTATTCCTCTGCTGAATTATTTCCCTAGTTTTTATAAATGACAACTCTCTGTGCTGCCTTTTCTCCGTATGTTGTATACAGTATTTGCCTTGCCATTAATAGTACTGCCTGCCTCCCTTTCATTCTTAATGACATTCATTTTCCAGAACAGACTGAATGAGCAAGTTCCACAAAAGGGAAAAAGGAATAGCAGATGTGAAACACCAGGTTGGTCATTTTTCTGGGAACATGTACCAATCAACAAAGCTTACATCAGCAGAGGTAGCGAGGCGATCATTCTATCAGGGTCCTTAGACTAAACTAATCTAGATTTACCAGGCCTAAATATTGTCTAAATGGCTTTACTCTCTGTTCGCTTCTTGACTAGGGAGCGTGGCATGCCTGGAGCCAGCTAAGGGGAGAGTGAAAGAGTGGGGACTTCAGCTGAATTTGGACTGCATGAAAGCAAGACCTGAACATCTCAGGTGGGTTGCAATGGTTAAAATAGACAAAACAGAGAACAATGCCTTGACCTTGTTAGAGGAAATGCAGACTTCGATTCTTTATAAATTTTAAATCTTTAGCTATTGAAGTTGAAACCTTGGTCTCAGACTTGGTATCTGTTCAGATGTGAACTCTGAGCAAACAATACAACTGTCTATAATGCTTGTCTGTTTCAAAGCAAGGAAAGGATAAATACCAAATATTTTCCCCACAATAAATTGCAGTCGGACAGGTAGACAGTAGAAGTACACAAAACTCAAATAATGCCTTCATCCAAAGTCACAGGGACCTCTTCCCTTATAGGCACTTCGAGAAATTTACTAGTCTCCAAGGTGATGAATTTAAAACAGCTGCTCTCACACTGGGGGGGAGGTTGTGTTAGATGTGTTGAGGTTAATTGGATGTGGCATCTCTTAAAAGGAAAGTGTTATGATAAGTTTTTCACTTCTCGTTGGATACATGTGCTGGTTTTGTCTGGGACAGATTTAATCTTCTTCACAGTAGCTAGTATGGGTCTGTGTTTTAGATTTGTGCTGAAAGCAGTGTTGATGACACTGCAAGGTTTTAGTTACTGCTGAGCAGTGCTCACACAGAGCCAAAGGTTTTCTGCTTCTCACCCCACCCCACCAGTGAGCAGGCTGGGGGTGCACAAGTAGTTGGGAGGGGACACAGCTGGGACAGCTGACCCCAACTGACCAAAGGGATATTCCATACTGTGTGATGTCATGCTTAGCATTTAAATCTGGGGGAAGAAGAGGAAGGAAGAGATGTTTGGAGTGATGCTGTTTGTCTTCCCAAGGAACTCTGATGAGTGATAAAACCCTGTTTTCCTGGAGATGGCTGAACATCTGCCTGCCAAAGGGAAGTGGAGGATGAATTCCTTGGTTTGCTTGTGCACATGGTTTTTGCTTTACCTGTTAAACTGTCTTTATCTCAAATCATGAATTTTCTGACTTTTTCTCTCTTCCAATTCTCTACCCCATCTCATGGAGGAGAGTAAGCAAGCAACTGCACAGTGCTTAGTTTCCAGCTGGGGTTAAACCATGAGAATGCAATAGACTGTAAAAGTTGTTTAGGCCCTTATATAGATGTATTGGTTTTGTTTATTTGGGTTTTTTTGGGGGGATGGGGTGTGTGTTTGGGGTTTTTTTGTGGGTTTTTTGAGAAGAAATACAGTTGTCCACATTTTAAAGTCTAATTACCCACCATCACAATCTAGCAACTTTCCTCCATGTGTTGCTTGTTTTGGTCTGCTGTGCCATGGCTCCTCATTTTCAATCTCTTATTTTTCTCAGTGTTAGACTCTCACTTGAAATTATGTTTGCCTATGCACCAATATAAAGTAAAACACTACTGTCATCACCTGTCTAAGAGAAATTCCAAATTGAGGCTTATTTTTCATTCAGAAAAAATACCTCATATCTAAATAATAAATTGTAAAGTCTTTCACTCCACTAGTGTCAAAAGAGATTGATTCAGGATTAAGACCATTTTTGACTGAAAAATGTGTGAAATGTGTGAAAAGAATATGCTTTTCCACAGTGATGAAAGTTGGAGTTAAAGTGGCAAATCTTATTGATCAGTCTATGTAGTATTCGTTGTAATGATGTAGTAATAAAAGGTTCTTGTGGACAAGGCAGCATTTTTATGCATTCACTTCAGTAATTAAATGGTCCAGTTAAGTATCTAGAGGGAATAAATTGAAATTCTTTGAAGGAAACAGCTTGTGGTGAGGGCTTTGGTTTTGGTCTTAAGATTCAATCTCTGCTATGTTGAAAATGTGTCCTGGTAATTTAATTTCTACCTGCCTCGGATATTTTTAAGGATAATGTAGTATTATCCTTAGTGTATAAGCCTCTGAAATTTGTATTGTGGTTTTATAGTATACATTTAGAAATCTTTGCTGTTCTGTGTGTGGCTGTAGGTCACACAATCTAGATCTGCTCATTAGCAAAACGCCCAATGGCGTTAGTCATTAAGCAGAAGTGTGATGACTTCCATGGGTGCAGAAACATCACTGGAATAGTGACTGGAGCCCTGAGAAGCAAGTATCAGAGAGAAGTGGAAGCAAGCACAGGCATTTTTGTGCTAGAAATTATGTTTATGGCAATGTCTTTCCTGAAGGATCATGTTCTGTAACAATCACTAAAGCTAGACACACCTGATATGTTTCTTTTCCACTGAAACTTGTCATGTGGCTGGGCAGGCTGGCTCTTGCGTAAGTCATGATGGCCGCTCTGTTCTGCATCATTTCCTTGGGAGTGCAAATATTGTATTGGCTCTAAGATAATATTTTCATCCTCAATGTAATTTGGCTAGGGTTTAAGTTTTTTTGGAGATAAAAGCCGATGTCTTTGACATTGGAACCAAATGAGGAGTAGCCTATTCTGATGAGAAACCTTTATTTTTGGAATCTACTTTTCAATCTTGGGTTAATATCACAAAGCAATTTATAGAGTTAAACTGTTTTAAATATTTCATAGTGTTACACAAAATATTCTGCCACTATAATAAGCGTCTTTGATCTTTGTTTAGATAGATGGATTAAACCCACTAGTGTTCCAGTATCACTGAGTGGCCATTGCATATTCTAAATACACATTTAGATGAATACTTCTTAAGCCATTGCCTCTGTCTTGCTGCAGAGGAAAAAAAAATCTGCCATGGAGAAAAAATATAGCCACGGGCAAGAACAGAAGAAATTCTTGTAATACCTAAGCCTTGGAAGAAGAAAGAACATTTCCTCAACAAAATAAAAGTCCTCTGTAGGAAAGGATGAGACTGATTTACTGCAAATAGAAAGTGTAAAGGATCACTAGGATCAATGTACCCTCCTCAGCTTTCTGTTATTTTTAATGGTTTGCCTAATGCTGTTGAGAGTTGAATTTTCAGGTGTGGATATGATACTAATGCAGGAAATACAGCAAATAATGAAGAACAATGAAGCTCGACACAGAGGGCCTAAATCATTTAAATGCCTTTTTCTAAGAGACAATGTAGAATAGCAAAGAATCCAATGAGGTAACAAATAGAATGTCACTGCAGTGTGTGACTAGGAGTTTGAAATAAATTTTGGGAGTTATTATGGAGATATTCCCCATGGCCTTCAACCCACTGTGCTTCTGTATTGGAGAAGGCAAACAGAATTGCCAGGAATACAATATAAATCAGAGAAGATAGTATTATTGTATATAAAGTAGTTAGACTGCACCTAGAGCACTATAAACAACACTGAACATCACACCTAAGAAAAGACATAAGTGCCCATGAGGGTGCAATAGGGAGCAGACAGATTTGGTCTCAAAGGCATTTGCCTGAGGAACCAGGGTGTGTTTTTAGCAGCTGAGATAAGATTTTGTGCTGATATAGCAGAAATTCTCCGAACTGTGAAAGGGATTAATAGAAAAGGCTGAAGTAAATCTACCAAATACTCATCAGCTAAGCAGAGATTGCCCAAAACATTATGGGAATTTGGGCAAGCATCCAATCGGTTGCTTTTGTCCATCTTTAGAGCTCCTTGCTGCTTCAGGAACTCCCTGCAGCAGATGTCTACTCAGGGTCACTGAAGTGTGAAATAGTTTGGAAATTCAGTCCAATGGTCAGTAGTTGCTGGAGGAGGGTGTTATGAGACTCCCTGAGCTTGTGATAGCCCACCAACCTCTCCTGAGCAGGAACTTCTCAGTGACTTCTAACCCACTGGATATCAACAGCATCCAGGCTGGCTGTTTTAATGCAGCTTATCTACCAGAGCATCTTTGAAGCTGGTCAAGGGCAGGTTAGTCAATTCTCCTGGGAAAAAAAAAAAAAAAGGAAGGCTGTAGGAATCATGGACATGGTCTGTGGTTCTTTACATCCAGTTAGTTTTCCACCTAGTCCATGACATAACTCTGACATCAGGCAGCCAGGATGGCCCAAGATCCTGGAGCATTAGACTCACCTATCACAAGGTACGTAAAGTTGACAGACAATGAATTTCAGCCAGGAATCTCTCTGTAGACAAACGTGAGATTGTTGTAGGAATAATAAAACTATGAAAAGTAACATAGAAGTTCATACCAACCCTTTTGGCATTAACCTCTTTGTGTTTCACTTGTGTGGCAGAAATATAATGAAGTGTAAGGACAGCAATGCTGCTAAGGAACCTTGTTATGATATAGGCTTTGCAGAGAGGCTTTATGTCCCAAACCTGAGTGAGAACATGAGATCTAAGCCATTTGCAAACATCACCACTCCCAGAATATGTAGTCCTGCAGCACAAACAGCAGCTATTTAAATTCTTCAAATTATTTCAGTTTATGTTGTTTTCTGTAGAACTTTGAAAGGAGAAAATATCTGACCTTCTTTAATTAAAATTTGAGCTATAAATCCAATTGCTGCTGTGAATTTATGCCAAACATTGTTATCTGCTGTGTCTAACTCAAGTAAGCATGTGAATTTACCATCTACACTCTACTGTGTTCCCTGTACTATCCTTGTACATCTCAAATACATGGGGTGCTTCAGCATGGCTACCAAAGGTCATCTGAAGTCTTTGACCTTCCAGAAACCAGGATATCTTGTCTAGCTGGCAGAAGGACCTCGTCACGTGAGGCATCTGCATGCCATAGCAGCCTGTGATTGCAAAAAAAACCATGGACTTGGTGATCCTGGATACCACCTTTTCTTCCCCCATGACTACTGACTGTGGAAATGTCCCAGGGCCTTCAAAATGATGGAGCAGAGAGCTCTCATTTGCATAGGAATGTGAAAAAAAAAGAAAATTCAGTATGGAGAAGGGTTGTTTAGCCTGTTAGTAGAAGCTGCCGTCATGGTGGTTCTCAATGAACCGATGATAATGATGGATACTTTTATGGAATGTTTGCTATCCAACAGCAATATAAAACATTGGGCTTTGAAACTATCAAGATAAGTCAGTAAAAATATTGTTTTCTGAATCTTTGCTAGTTTTCATCTGCACACTGACACAGGTAAGAATGATGGCCTCTGCTGTACAGATGACACATAACATCTCTTCGGTGAGAGATGACTGCATGCAGATGACAGATGCGTGCACTGTCATTTAGGGTGTGAAAGTTCTTGATCCTTGGTATATCTATTGCTTAAAGGATTTTCATCTCACAGCTATGGAGGAAATTACTATGCAGCAGAGAAACATTCAGAGTTGCTTTAAATTAGAGAAGTAGGAGCTGGCAGCAGTCCAAAGCATAGGTTAAATCATGCTGTGAGGCACTCTGTGTTGAAAGAAGCTGCTGCTGGTACCTGACAGAGCTCATTTAAAGCTGGTCTGTGCTAGTTGCACAGTGCTCTGCTGGAGAAGACATCCCTTTAGGGCTAAGCTCTGACTGACTTGCACAGAGGGAGAGAAGAAAAGTTTGGAGTTCCCTCTCAGTTCTCTGGTAAGAGCAAACCTGGATTCAAAACTTAAAATCTGAAATGGTTCTTCACAAGAATTTCAAGATTTCCAAGGAAAAGCAAAATAAAATGGGGCAGAAAACATAAGAACTGAGGTTGTGTCACTCAGTCCTTCCCTTGCTGGTAGATTGGCTTGCTGACACAGATAGCATGTCATGCCCCTCCACTGTAGGGTCACAATGTCTCTGCTCTCCTCATTATGATCCTGACTGCCAGGTACATTTGGTGTTTATACCATAGGCCTCTTCCTGAAGCATGCTAGTTGTAACTGATGTCAGAAAAAAACACTGTTCTGGAAGTTAAAGGGTCCGATGATCTGGATATATGTCTCCAAGTATATTTGTTCAGGAACAAAAAAAGCTTAGGTTAGTTCTGCGGTTGAATGACTAGAGATGGCCAGATTGTGCCTGATTTTAGTGAAAAATTCCAGCCCTGAAATGAATCATTATTTTAAAAATCCAACAAAGCAATGCACATAGAGAGTCTGAAGAACGCAAACCTTGGACTTCTGTATTTCTGTGTAATAGAAATTCACTACAAGTAATTCAAGATTTGTGTCTCTCTTAAATATAAAACAAGACAACACTATGCAACATGCAAGCAAATGTTTAATATATAGTAGAAAAATGAGTTATATAAATCTGTGCACAATAGAATTGCTTGACAGGTAATTTGTAACCTTTTCATAAAAGTCTAATAACAATAAAAGATAAATATAAAGCTACATTTTAAAACTGTCAGGCAAAGATTAGATAAGGTAATTGGCATTTGTGTTCTGGTAAAGGATGCTAAACAATTATTTCTTCTAAAAATATTATTACGCTTTGAGCAAAGTGCCATCACTGATCTGTACAGTGACAAAAGAAGTTTTCAGGTTTATTAGAACTAAATTTTCATGCAACATTAGAGTTCTTGTTTCATCTTTGGTGGTCAGAAAATTTGGACTGGAAAAGTCTGGTACTTCAGTGTAATTAGATATGAATCCCTTAAGGGCTAAATAGAACTATTATTAGTTTACTGTGCTACTTTTATCCTTAAAGCAAAATGACATATATAAAGAAAAAAAATAGGTAGATAGCCATAGGTGGTAACATTCTTTACATTATTACTAAGCATGGAGGAAACATCAATAAATCCTATTGATTGTCAGGATACATGGTGAGATGTCAGAACTAGACAAAGTTCCTTGCCTGTATCAAGTCTCAGCTTTGTAAAGATCCCCGTTTGTCTGGGAGCTTTATTCCGATTCTTGGTCTTGCTGGGATGCATTCCTGATGCATCTGAGGGCAGATGGAAGGAATAGGACCTAGAGCCTGAGCTGGAATGGAAGGACTGATTGTGTTTGATTAGGTTTAAAGGGAGAAATCAACTGCAGGGCATGATTGACACTGCCTAGTATCAGTCAGCATAAATATGGGAGATATCAGCTCTCACTGTTCCAATAGTCTCAGATTGTGCTTGTATGGCCTGAGAAAATCCACAGATGGAATGTAATTCCTAAAATGTACCTGTATACAATCCCAATAAACCAGTTCATTTATTCACCTACAAAAAACAATTGCATTTTCTTGGTCCATGAGAAGCATGGAATAGTTTTCATTTGTGTGAAAGCTACAAGGTCACTATCATATGATGGAGAACCAATAGGAGAAGGACTGCCAGGAGCAGAGCATAGGTGGGAGATGACAATGATTATCACTTTCTCCTTCCTCTGCCTGGAAGAATAGGTGCAGCTGTGTGCTAGAGGATGTGGTCAGCTTGATCCTCCAGCCTGTGGTCAAGGGTGTCCTGCAAGCCTCACGGTCTAGAAGAAAGGTAAGATGGTCTTGAATAAGCAGATGGATGTATGTAGCCTTGAATGTATAAGTCGGCTTTGAAAATCAGAATGAATGTTATGCTATATTTCCAGTAGTTTGCATTTATTAGTACATGAATTGGCCAGATATTTTAAACCTACCCTCTAAACTTCAGATGCAGATCCACTAAATATGATAAATGCTTGTGGAGTTATTGCTGAAATGACTTCAGTATCTTGAGTAAAATGTTTTGGGAGCTTATTAAATTGGACTGGAACAGCTGTTTAATATATTCATGAAGGCTGTATTGATTGTAGGATGTTTGTCTTAGAATCAAACGGTCATAGCTTCAAAATGCAAGATGTTTTGAGTATTTTTAATATTACATTAATCTTTACTCTGACTGCTTTGGAAGTTTGAGTTTATGGATTGTTCTTTTAAGTTAAAAAATGCTCAGAATTTAGCTTCTTGAACTAATATTCTTTTAACAGTATTTGTACATTATTTTCTCCAAAATGCAATATGCAAGACACGAGGGAAATGAAACTGATTTCATAATGGATAAGGCTTCTGAAATGAACAAAAGAACATACATTCAAGTGTACCCCAGTGACATCAGCGTGGGTCTCAGACTGTAGCACTTTTATACAAACTAATTAACATCTCACTGAACTCAGCTGATCTGTCTATAGGATTAAGGTACTCCTAAGTGTCAGTAAAGTGAATCATAACAATAAAAGTTAGCTGAATGTGTTCCTCCATGAGTTATCATTGAATAAAGCTGAGAGTTTCTTAAAATTACTCAATGACATTCCCCAGATGCTGATCTTATTTCCTATATTTCTTCTTAAGCTGCTGTACAGAATGTTGCAAGTAGCATGAACTCTGTGCTATGGACTGTACAGAATGCTAATTAATTGTGATTAATTGATTTTTACTTTTGTGTGGACTAAAACTATTCCACTTAGAGTGAAAGTGTGCAGTTTTACTACTGACATTAAACAAAGAAAGGAAGAAGGCTGCTTTTGATGTGCCAGCTTTAAAGAAATTGTACCTATATAGCAATTAGACCTCAATAACTGTGCAGCTCCACTCCTTTCCCTCTTGCCCTTCCCCTGGGGACACTTAATACCCTGTAGGTAAAGAATCTTAACTGGTGTGTTACTCTTATTAAGGTGGTTTGACAAAACTTTAAGGTTACATTTACAGCTTCTTAAAATCCCATAGTACTTCTAGATCAGTGTAAAGCAGAGCACTGGGAACCCCAATGCTAAAACTGTACTTCTTGTGAATAGCTTGTAGACCATTGCCCCTGTTTTTAGAGAAGGGAAACTGGGGTACAGAAAAGTGATTATTTTGCTCTAGCTCAAGGCAGGTGCTGAAGAAAATATGGATTGGCTGCCCAGCAGTTTAGCGTGCTGTTTCTTAAGTCATACTGCCTTTGCAGCAAAAGTTGAGTTCTCTCTGTTGAAGTGTTCTGTAACCTACACCTATATATAAGCAATTAAACATATTTCAATACCAGTTTGAGGTATTTGAGAAACCAAGCATTTTTCAAGGAGGGAAAGAAAAAGATAAAAAAATTGTGTGTATGGGTTGAAGTGGTTCTATCAGTAGTATTTATCATCTTGGGCATCCCTTAAACATGTCACTAAATGAAAATGTGTTGTTCTGGTTATCTATGTTATTATTGCCTTGGAGGAAGGTGTATCTTATTCATTGATAAAGTCTCAGGCATGGGAAAAACTGGAGCTGTAGAAGGCTGACTGGAGAAAAGAAATATGCAGTCATATCTAGCCCTGTTTCATAAACTCTGTTCTGATCAGGAAAAGCAGGAGAAGTGGTCTCTGCGGTTTCAGAAGTATCAGAGGGAAGAGGTTTTTGCAGGCTTGCTTTCAGCATTAACCTTTATCACAAATACTGCTGAAGGAAGCTATGGCATCGGCCCAGAACAGGGCTATGATAATTCAGAACAACTTAGCTGAAAATCAGAGAGCTTTCAGAGGTTTATTGGGTTGGGAATTTCAAATCTGAAAAGGTGAGGGTATTAAATCTGTGCTTATTTACTTTTGAAATATTTGCTCCTATAGTCAGAAAAGCAAATTAATAAAAATAATACACAGTAGGAGAAATGCATGCACTTGGAAGAACACATGGGCTGGGTATAGGTTAAAAAATAACATAATTAGCTTTCTACATGTTTTGTTTATCTGGGAATATGATTATATTAATATCAAAGATTAGACATAATCACTGATACTTAGTGGTTTGTACATGGACACATACCGATAAACAATGAGTGCAGGGTGTAATTCTGACATCACTCACGTGAATTTCATTTCTTGGAGAATGGCATGACTATTATAAAATATATGGAGAGATATGTATATATAAATACATACACATACACACACATGATTCTCGTTCTTATCTCAGAAACAGTGACTAAGGAAAAATCTCACTACAAAGTCTTTGTTACTGGGAACTTCTGCTGCTGGAGTGATGATTGTTTACCCCCATGGCACTCTTTAGCTTGATTGGCATCAAGACCACCCACTGCTATGTTTTAAGATATATTCTCAACAAATTTGAATTGTCATAGCACCACATAAGCCAATAGGTTGATGACAACATACATCCTCTGAAAATCCTTACACGTCTGCAGGATTAAAAAAAACTCAATTTGAAAACATGCAAGGTGAAATTGGGGGTAGAATGGTGTGAAACAGTTTGGCTCAGTGGCAAGATGAAGTCAAAGAAAGTAATCATGCTGGAAAGGGCCTGCAGGTATATTCACAATATAATAAGCCAGGAAAAAAAAGGCCTGAGTGATTCAGAGTTTCATGTTCAGAGGTGGCATGTTTCAGAGCAGCATAGTTATATTTCTTCTTTCTATCGCTGTGGTATAACCTTAGCCAGCACATTGTGTTCAGTCCAGAACACATAACTGACAGATAGATCCTGATGAATTGGAACTTGTTCTTAGATGAAAACCAAAAATTATTAGAAAACGGAATGGATTTTTAACAAAATGTTGAAGGAGACAGATATTTCAGCTAACAAGTGGAGACTTTACCTGTCTGCAAGTTGGGTGAGTATAAATCTGAAGGACTGACAAATGTTGGTGTTAAGAGAGAACTAAAATGAAAAGTAGATAGCCAGGTCAAGAACTGAAAGAAAGTCTCATCAGATATATAAACCTGGACAGGGCAAAGCACTAAGGTCTAATTCCATGCAATTATTCAGACCTCCAAGGCTCACTGAATTCAGTTTGATATTTGTTATCTCAATACCTTCAGGGTTCCTCAGCAAGGCTTGCTGAGCCAAACAACAGACTGATGCATTTGTGTTTTGTCACTTGTATGTACCACAAGCTGCAGCATGGGTTTACGTGTGGAGTCTATAAAGACCAAACAGCATGCTCTTGTGGTTCAATCTAGGAACAGTTTTTGACACTTTAAAAGGTCAAAAACCACAGGAAAGGTGGTAGGATCAGTGATCAGCAGTTGCTTTCTGCTGACAAGGTGATATGCTGTTCTTGGTTTGGCACAATGAAATACAAGCTGGTTTTGAATTGTGAGTTGAATATGACCTTATGCAATAGCTGATCATAATTCACATGGATTATCTCTGAGAATGGACTCATGCTAAATCTGAATCTGTGTTTGGTTGCTTAGCCATGACAATGAATTTAGATTCAATGCTCCTGAAAAGCATTTTACGCCAAAAAATAATTGTAATTAAGTCCAGCATGTAATGAACAACCCCAAAGAAATAGTTCTGGAGCTGATGGTGTCAAGTATAGTTGCACATAGGTCCAGAAGAGACACAATGTTGAAGAGCTAAGTTAATAGAAGGTTCCTATTCATTTCACCTTCCCACCTAGTTTGTTTAAGATCTCATTAAAGGTTGGTGTTGAATCTTGCATTCCAGTGACACAAGCAGGATGTGGTTTGCTCTTTTAGATGCTGCTCCTTACAGTACTGTTGCATTGTGGAACACTTAGACATTAGAGAAATGAAATATCCATTGGCAGTGGAAGATCTCTAAGCAGAATGATTTGTGACACAGATTTCATTGACTGAAAATGTTACTTAGAGCAGTTTTCAGCCCCAGGCTGTTAAAGGGCATGTGGGTAAGGAAACAGCCAAACTTGGATAGCGAATGAGATTGTTAGCATCTATTAACAGGATAAGGCATGATTTTCCTAGCAGGTCTTCCTAGGTTCGGATTTCTACATTTTATTAATTTCTCATTCTTAATTTAAAGCCTGATAACAGGTAGATGGGGGCCATCTTGCTGTCCAACAGTAGCCTTGAAGAAATCCAGTGGCAAATGGGATGACATTAGCATCTAGTTGCCATTCCCTCTTTTCCTTTCTCTTGGCTTGCTTTCTAGTCGTCTTCTGACTGGTGTTGGCTGTTATTGCTTCTCTTTAGCAAACATTTTAGAACCAAACCATGGAATTCTTTCCATTTTCACTATAAATTTCAGTCCTGCCTGGTGCATCTCCCATGTACTAGAAAATGTTTTATTTCTTTGCTGACAGATAAGAGGTTCCAGTGAAGGAAGTCTGAGGACACTATGGTGTCTTCTTCTTATTTATTCTTCCAGATGCTTTTCTTAGGCTATTTTTCTCCTTCTTACTGTCTAATGCGATATTGTATTGGAAATGAGGAGGAGGAAGGATACATGTATCAAGGTGTTAGAATAATTTAAACCACAGGATGGAATCTAGGAAGTATCCATATGGACAAGATTTGTTTTCACCAATTTCTAGTCTGGTGGTGTATGATGAACCAAAAAAAAGCTGTGATATGGACACTTAGAGTACCTCCAGGTAACATTTCTTATACAGACTCTTCCTCTGCCATTACATTTTGTCCTTAGACTTTAGTAGGCACTTAAAAGATTTATAGCATCCACAATGCAAAGCCTTAATTATGTAGCTCTTGCATGCATAGGCTTTTCATGAAGCCTTAAAATAACTTCATACAAGAAAGCTAAAACATACTCTGGAGTGAGTTCTATGTTAAAAGGGAAAATAAACATTTGGTATTTCATTACAGGATCATGTAAGCAGGGGTGAGTAGAGGTGAGACTACAGTGAAATACAGAATGCGCTTTCCAGAATTAATATAGGTTTAAAATAAAAAGAAAGGATGAAAACTTTATGCTGTCCTGGGGGGTAATACAGTTTGGTTGCTGAAGACTATGGGTAATTGGCACAGTGTAACCTGTATGTTGAGAATACGTATTTATAGATGGATATCTTTTTCGCAGTGCTGTTTATGCTACCTGTATTTCAGGAAAAAAAAATGCAACCACTCCTGCTATAGACCCTTAAAAAATTGAGTTCAGATGTATGTTAAAGTTATATGGCTTTTTATTAATGAATAAACCAGTAATGGATCTCCCTCTCTTTCTCTCACCAGAACCAAATTACTCTGCTATAGTCCTTCACCTTCTTCATTTCCTTAACTGTACAAGCTTAAAGCAAACAAATGTTTCCTGGGCTCAGGCCCACAAAGATCTCATTTATTTTGGGAAGCCCCTGGAGGAACACAGAGTTGAGGGCACTAGGCACACTATAAGGGTCCTTGAGGCTGTTTTCACTTATTTCCAAATGTTTTAAGAGTTGCCACAAGACCACCCTGCAAATGTCCGTGGAAAGAACGTATGGCTTTGTGTTGCAAAGGAAGAGACAGATGTCCACAAGATAAACCTGTGAGGATAAGTACTCCACAACTGGCAAGTGTCCATGTGATGAACCCTTGGGTCCTTACACCAGCAGAGTTTGTCCTCACCATGGGAGAGACAGTGTGGAGCTGAGTCCAGCTGGGCTCACCATGGATGCAGGTGCTTATTCTGCAGACTCTCTACACAGGGCTGAAAATGATGCTGCGAGTGAAAAATCCCTGCCCCTGCACCAGTAAAATATAAAGACAGTGCAGAGAAATTGCTGCTCAGTTTGGTGATTTACTGTATCATTTGCACAGGAACAGGCAACAAACCATCATGCACCGAAGTTTCAGACAAACGGATCACAGTAAATTGTTCTTTATAAGGATGGAACTAATATTCCCTGTGTGTTTGATTTATACACCGGTAACCAAAACTTTATTCAAGGAAATACGGATGAAAAAGGAGGAGGAAGAATTAATTCTTGCAGAGTATCAGCCAAAGCATTCACATTACAGCCCTAGGGAACGGAGTGGCTTTGCACAGGGATGATGGAAGGGTTGTGCTCCAGAAAGCCTTCCTCAGGGCTTTTCCAGTCTTAGCCACCTGTACTTGGTGCTGCAAAGAAAAACTGTGTCCAAAACACTGCCTGTTCCCTACCCTACCTATGCCCTGCCCTTCTGGCTTACTGATGGAGAAACCTGGGCAGCTTCAGCCTTCCTCGCAGCACTGTGCCTGGAGGCAGTTCCTCAGCATAGTAAATGCTGTTTGCCTTCGTCTGTTGTGAGGATCCACACAGACTCAGGAACTCCAACTGGGCCCAGACAGCAGCCCTGTCAGTATACGGTGTTTCTGCTGTTACTGTCAACTTTGTTTCTGTTCCTGCTATTACGCTGGGAATCTCGCTTTGGATCTATAGGGAGCGTAATCTGCACATATGGAAGAAAAAAAAATACTGTTAGACCAATAAATATCATACCTGAATAATCAAAATTCAGCAACAGTATTTTTAGCCTAATCACAATGGTATGATAATATAGAATAGATAGTATTTTTAATCACAATTTTTGGGTACAATGAACCCAGTGTTCTGCATGCTCTGCCATTCTCTAAAAAATCTACCCTATCCTTTGTCTCCTTAATTCCTCTCTGAAAGGCATCTACCACAAGAGTTCTATTTGGTGTCTGGTCTGACATATTTTTTCTTCTGACCTTCTTTGGAGAAGATAGTTTCTTTTCAAAATGCTCGACACGTAAAACTTTTAGATTTCCTCTGCCTGGTGAGCCCAACACAGCTCTATCATTATGGGCAAGATCTTGCTTTAAAACTGGTTTGAAGAACTCTGTAATGGCCTGGTTTCTCAAGCCTTGGTCCCTCTGGCCGCGGTCGCTGGTGTTAAATGGTGCCGGGACCTCATATACTCAGAGTCTTAGAAAAAGTATCTTACTAATATCTGCCCCTTTTCTCTAGTGTCAGACTTACTTCTCCGGGGACCCTGTCTATGAAGATTGATAGATTCTGCCTTCCTCAAGTAGGATGGAGAGTGTGTGTGTGGGTCTGTGTTAACAGCAATTCATCAGAGTCCTGGTGAATATCTCAGGAGACATTTGATGTTCAGGGTAGTGGTCCCTTCCTCATAAATACAGGGATTGGTCCACTCAGTCTTGTTTTCATGTATTTTCTATATGTCATAGGTACATATTCTCACATACCTTTCTTGGTTCAGCTTGTGTTGTACCCGTCAGTCATTAATGCAAAAGATACCTCCTGCTAAAGAAAGTGATTACCCCCATCACAGAAGCAGATGTAGGTGATGTGCTGGGCAGAACTTGCATACAAACCTGCAGAGGCAATGCTCTTGGACCAGGCCTTCCAGCGTGTTGTGTTGCATCTGGTAGAAATCCGTCAAATACATTTGCAAACAGGTACTATTGAAATCCCAGTCAGGAAATTTAGTATTCTAGAAGGAAGCATAAAACATAAAAACAGGGCTTAGCTAGGTCCATCTCATATAAATATGGAATTGGACGGCGGGACTTTGGGAGTGAAGGCAGCTTTGCTGAGGAGGCTTGGCTTCAGACCTGTTGGTTAATGCTCAGCCAACAACTTCAAGTCTTTGCACTCACTTGGAAGGCAGAGAATGAATTGCATGAGACTTTTGTACCTACTGGCCTCAGACTGTAGTCACACCTTTGCATAAAAATGTGTTAATTGTATTATGCTGTGATCCAAGTATATCCTGATTAATCTGAAATGTCTGTGAAATAGCGGTTTTACGTGAGCTTCTACTTCATAAGTACTTTGACTTGAAAGATGAGGATTTATTACAGTTTGGGGTAATGATCCGTCTGCTATGGATCACAGTCAATCATTATAATTTTGAAGTGAAAAATGAAGTGCAATTGAAAAGATTTGTTTTTTCCTTCCAACTCATTTGTACCTCTCCTATTCAGATTACAGAATTTCAATAGAGGGCTGGGAAATATGTTCCTGCTGATACAGTGTCACATTGAAATAGTGTACTCTTGATAAGGTTTATTTGCTCACTATTGAGTGGTGTGGGGTGGTTTTTTTCAAATCAGAGGTAGAGCTGAGACTGCGTTCTGCAATATCATGGATGCAGCTGAACTTTACAAGGAGCCCCATGTAAGATGAGCCCTTAGGGATGATAAATTATCTTTCATATCACAACCTAGCTGTGGAAAGCATTGACACATGAAAACATGTGGATGGTGCAAAACTTTGACAAAAGCTACAGGACATTTTAAAAGGAAGAAGGAGATGAAGTAGGCAAGGTAGTATAGATTAATTTTCCTTTCTGTGGAAAACAGGAGTGTGGTGTCCTACAGCAGTTGCTGTGCTACTCATCAGTGGCTGCCTTTAAAAGGTTTCCTTCTTTAAGCATGGGGTGAATGTTGAGACTTGACTCCAGATGGAAACACCTTAGTTTAAGGACTATGGATATGTTTTTTTGATATTTTTCTACAGTATCTAAGACATCCCAAAGGGGCTGGTGGATAAGACACAGACCCTATGGGACACCCCACATCAAATGTCAGCTGCAGACCATGAGTGATACCTCAAAGCCATCAAGAAGGCAGGAGGCAGAAAGCAATGCTCCTGCAGAGCCAGCTGCCTCCATCCTGCACTGTCTGTTGTCCACCATAGTGCCACAGGTGGGCAGGGATTCTCCGGATATGGAGTTTTAACAGACCATCAGCAATGGCTATAGGGAAATACGGCAGCTGTGCCAGTACATCCCTTCTGCGTGTTCTCCTGGCTGTATTTAACACGTACCTCTCAGCTTGCCAAACAACAAGAAAACATTTAAGGGATGTTAGAGTACTGAAAATATAGCTTCTGATGTAAAAAGGTTTTAATAAACACCATTTATTAACAGGTAGGCCAGATTCTGAGAGAATAATCCATATAGATCCATTGATTTCCATGGATTAACAGTAGCTAGTATGTCTTGAAAGAGATTTACAAACTTACTTTTTAAAAACATATACCTATTTTGTTTTGTTTTGTTCTCTTCTTGCTATTGATAAGAGACTTTTCAGCAGAGAAGAAATTGATTTAATAAACAACTACACACAAAGTGCTGTCAAATGCACAATGTAACAAACTGCAAGAAATAGAGGATATTCTTCTTTCACCTATAGTAATTTTAGGAGTTGCTTGTAACTATAACAGGCACTAGATTTTCAGGGAGAAATGAGATTTTCCTTTTCATGGTGCCTCTTCAATTTCTAGAGCTACGCTTTTAATATCTTACTCTAGCATTTGTTTTAAATATAGAGCATTTAATGATAGTTTGAAAAATTGTATTTGCTTTCTTATGATTTATTTATTTGTGAATTATTTGATAGGTTACACAAAAAAGACAGTGTATACTTTTATTACCCATATTAAGTATGCTCAGAGTGCACTAAGCAAATCACAAAATAGACAATATATCTTATGTGACTGCAGTAATTCGCAAAGCTGTTGTGAATTTCCCAGAATTGTGAGGAAATGGGGAAAACCAGACTGTCTTGAGCAAACTTGGTAAACAGGATGTTCAAACTGATGAGCTTAAATAAGGGGGAGGTTTAAATTCAGAGAGAAGATAGGATGCAGTGTCTTGGCAGCTTGTTAAACATGCTAAAGCACCTTTCATCTCACTTCCTTATTTTGGTACATTCTTATATGTCTGGTTTTCTCCAGCTCTAGCCTATGTCCTCCTAGTGCTGGTGATGAGATTATAGTCAGATGGAGAGGTGAGATGAATCTGACTACTTTTACTAGAAAGCTTTTCTCATTTTGAAGGAGAAAATACTCTGAGTAAAACTGAACTTTTGCTGTTGGTCTGCTACAAAATTCAAACTTGAGAACCATGTTCTCTCCTCATGACTGAGCATTTGCATTTGATATTAACTTTCATGAGTTCTATTGGTTGGCAGCATTTCTGACAGTTAGTTCTCATCATTCAGCATAATGTCCAGGGCTGACTGTCAATGTGGTCTTTCTGATTTTAGAACATCTTGGGATGGTTTTCCATAGAATCAAAGAATAGTTTGGGTTGAAAGGGACCTCAAAGGTCGTCTAGTTCCATCCCACCCTGTCATGGGCAGGGACACCATCCAAAGCCCCATCCATCCTGGCCTTGAACCCTGTTGGGGAGGGGGCAGTCACAACTGCTCTGGGCACCCTGTGCTGTTGTCTCACTACTCTCACAGGGAAGAATTTCTTCCTAATATCTAAATCTCCCCTCTTTTAGTTTAAGGCCATTACGCCTTTTCCTATCACTCCCTACCCTTGTAAACAGCCCCTCTCCAGCTTTCCTGTAGAACTCTTCAGGTACTGGAAGGCTGCTCTGAGGCTTTCTCCAAGCCTTCTCTTCTCCAAGCTAAACAAGCCCAACTCTCTAAGCCCGTCCTCATAGGAGAGGTGCTCCATCTTCATGGCCTCCTCTGGACCCACTACAACAGGTCATTATCTTTCTTGTTGCAGTGGTTTGACCCTGGATGGAGGTCAGATGCCCGCCAAAGTCTCTCTCTCTCACTCCTGTTTTCAGCTGGAGAAAATATATATTGAGGCTTAGGAGTCTAGATAAGGACAGAGAAAGATCATTCTGCAATGAGCAGCATGGGCAGAACAGACTCAAAATGGAATAAAAAACCATAGAATTTATTACACTACACACACAGTGAAACCAAAGTCGGATAATGAGAACTACAACCATATTGTAAAACACCTCCCCCTACCCCTCCCTTCTTTGTGGACTCAACTTTATTCATGATTTCTCAGTCTTCTCCCCTCAGGTGTCACGGGGGAGACAGGAATGGGGGAAAAGGGATTTTGGTCAGTTCCTCACGAGTTGTTTTCCTTCTTAGTCATGTGTATGTGGGAAAGACACATTCCTCACACCCTTCCTCTGCTCTAGCATGAGGTCCTACCCATGTGAGACAGTCCCTCATGAACTTCTTTATGGGGTCCATTCATAGAATCATAGAACATCTCCCAGTCTCTCAGGCCCAGACCACTCCAGCCTGGTCCTCCATGCAGTCACAGATTCCACTCCCAACAAACCTGCCTTGGTGTGGGCCCCTCTCTCCATGGGCTACAGGTCCTGCCAGGAGCTTGCTCCAATGTGGGTCACAGCATCTTCCATTTGTCTCNCTGGCCTTGGTGTCTGCACAGTTTCTTACACCTTCTTACTCCCTTATCTAGTGGAAAAAAGCAGCTGATGGTGGGGGTTTTTTTCTCCTTAATGTGATTTGCAGAGGCACTGTGACCGTCACTGATGGGCTTGACTTTGGTCAGTGGTGGGTCTGGCCTTGAGCCCAGCTGGTATTTACCGTCAGGCCTAGGGGAACCTTCCAGTTGCTTTTTGCAGAAGCCACTCCCGCATCACTCTCCCTCACCCCCCATCAGAACCTTGCCATGCAAAACCACAACATTTGTACTGGGAACCCCAGAGCTGGATGCAGTACTGCAGGTAGGATCTCATGAGAGCAAACTAGAAGGGCAGAACCATCTCCCTCGACATACCGGTCACACTTGTTTTGATGCAGTCCAGGACATGATTGGCTTTCTGGGCTGTAGCACACATTGCCAGTACATGTTGAGCTTTACACCAATCAACATCCCCAAGTCCTTCTCCTCAGGGCTGCTCTGAATCTCTTCTCCACCCAGCCTGTAGTTGTGCTTGGGATAGCTCTGACCCATGTGCAGGACCTTGCACTTGGCCTTGTTGAACTTTGTCAGTTCCACACAGGCAGACCTCTCAAGCCAGTCAAGGTCCCTCTGGATAGCATCTCTTCCTTCCAGTGTGTCAGTCACATCACACAGCTTATTGTCATCACCAAAATTGCTGAGGGTGCCCTCAGTCCCACTGTCCATGTCACTGACAAAGATGTTTAACAGTGCTGGTCTCAGTACTGACCCCCAAGGAATACCACTAGTCACTGGTCACCACTTGGTCATCAAACCGTTGACCGCAGTTAGTTCAATACAACCACCCATCCATGTCTTGCCATGAAAATCTGTGTTACCAGGAGCACTGAGATGGAATATGCTGAGTATGAGCCAGCAGTGTGTCCAGGTGTCCAAGAAGGTCAATAGCATCCTGGCCTGCATGAGGAGCAGTGTGGCCAGCAGGAGTAGGGAAGTGATTCTTCCCCTGTGCTCAACTCTGATGAGGCTGCACCTGGGGTACTGTGCTCAGTTTTGGGTCCCTCACTACAAGAAGGACATCAAGATGCTTGAGTGTGTCCAGAGAAGAGCTGCAGTGCGGGTGAAGGATTTAGAAGACAAATCTTATGAGGAGCAGCTGAGGGAGCTGGGATTGTTTAGTCTAGAGAAGAGGAGACTGATGAGAGACCTCATTTTTCTCTACAGCTACCTAAAAGTTGTTTGTAATGACGTAGGGGTTAGTCTCTTCTCCCTGGTAGCTACTGACAGGACAAGGGGAAACGGTCTGAAGTTACGTCAGGGGAAGTTTAGGTTGGATATTAGGAAATATTTCTTTACTGAAAGGCTTGTCAGATATTGGAACGGGCTGCCCAGGGAGGTGGTTGAGTCACCATCCCTGGAAGTGTTTAAAAAAAGACATGTTTTACTTGGTGACATGGTCTAGTGTTGGACCTAGTAGGGCTGGATAGATGTATGGACTTGATGACCTTGAAGGTCTTTTCCAACCAAAACCATTCTATGATTCTACGATTCTATTCTATGATATTGCTGCAGGAAATGCACTGCTGCAAAAGTCTCCTGACTCCTTCACTCTCAGCCCTGAGCCCCTTTTGAATTATGCTTCCATGATGAAATACATTTCACTGTCTTTCATGATCAGCACACTCTGAGGAGTTCAAAAGGGAACTGGGACTGTTTAGCCTGGAGAAGAGGAAGCTGAGGGGATACCTTATTGCTCTCTACAGCTACCTGAAAGGAGGTTGTGGTGAGCTAAGGTCAGCCTCTTCTTGCAGATATGTCGCAATAGGACAAGAAGGAATGTCTGCAAATTGTGCCAGGGGAGGTTCAGGTTAGAAATGAGGAGAAATTTCCTCTCAGAAAGAGTGGTTGGGCATTGGAACAGGTTGCCCAGGGAGGTGGTGGAGTCACTGTCCCTTGGGGTGTTCAACGAAAGGTTGGATGAGGTACTTAGGGACATGGTTTAGTGAGTAATATAGGTCGTAGGGGGACAGTTGGACTAGATGGTCTTAGAGGTCTTTTCTAACGTTAATGATTCTGTGATTCTGTGACTGTTATGATAGGAAGTCATAGGAGTGATAGGGCTCCACAATAAATATCCATCACCATGCAATCAGAGGTCCTGCATTTCTTCTTAAATTCTGAATTCTCAGTATTGTGATTCTGATAATCTGACCATTTTAGGGTCTGTATAAAATCAACAGAAGCAGCTAGAGAAACTAACTTTGACATAGACTTCTCTTATTGTATTTAGCACAGCAGGTCAAATAACAGTGTAAACCAGGACTCTGTGGAGAAACTGAAGATAGATGGCAGAAGATTGGGTATTTGAAGAGTATAAATGTTTTCCTTATCCTGTATTGGATGCACAAAACTGCCCACAGCCTTGAGGGAATGGTTATGGTTGGCATATCCATCATAGCTTAGAGCATCCAAAACATCAAGGTCAGGACAAGAAGAAAGCATCACAAACCAGCAAGTCTCACAGTTGATAGACTGCTTAATTATCTCAATCCTGGGATGAATAAAAATCAGAACCATTCCCAGGAGATACAGTCATAGAAGCCAGGCTGACAAACGCTTTGTCAAGTATGGCAACATTAGAAAAGATCTGATAAGATCAGTGTGTTAAAAAAAAGAAACAACAAAAACCTAAGGACTACAAAGTCTCTCTGCTCTGTCCTTAGATACACTGCATTTGACAGGTACTTAGCAATAGAACAAGACAGAAGTCTTTATGAGCTGCCACCATTGGTAACTCATCAAACGTGAAGAAAAATGGATGATGCTTTTGACAGTTGTTTCTCAGGAATATCCAGCAGCTGGGCTGGACTGATTACATTCATGCCTCAGACATAAAAAAATGAGATGTTGGAATGAAATCGTCTAATAGGCAGCAGAGATTATGGTGAATTGATGTCATCCAGCAAAGAGGTTTCTCGATTAATCACACACAAAGTAAAGAGGGGACAAAAAGAATCCAATGCCCACCAGCTCTCAGAATGGAAAGAGGTACTAAATATGAAACTGCTGGAGTCACTTAATTAAGAAGGAGAATATTTCCTCTGAATCCTGACTCGGGTTTTGTGCATCAAACCTAGAAATAATATTTGGAGATAGATTATTCTTTTTAATTTTCTTCTTTGCAGACAGTGACGAATATGATGGTGATAGTAAACAATTTCTCCCAACACTCTGTCAAACATGTTTTTCTTAGGAACCATGATACCTTCTTACAGCTACTCTAATTTATACCAAAATTAGGTCATCTGAATTTTGGAAATATTGGAAATGTTGATAGTTTTATGAGGGACAAGTTATTTAAAATTTTATATGCTAAGGGGACAGAAATCTTGTCCACTTCTAGGCATTAAATTGTAATGAGCCATTTACTGGACTTACAGAACCCACAGGTTAAGCATAGCTTTAAACCGTTTCTCCCAAGGAAAGATGCAATCTGCATGGAGGCCTCTGAAATTTCTGTTTCTAGAAATGTCATTCCTTGTATGAAGGCAAATAAATGGCAGTGAAACTTCCTTCATCTCCACTTTCTGGAAGAAGAATCTGTGCATGGGATTTCTCACACCTGGGCCAAGAAGAATTTGTCAAAGGATCTCCAAAGAAGCTCTGAGATCCAACATGGGTGCAAGCTGGAGCATAGGATGTTCCATGCGAACATAAGAAAAAACTTTTTCATTGAGAGGGTGACAGAGACCTAGGACAGGCTGCTCCGAGAGGCTGTGGAGTCTCCTCTGGAGACATTCAAAATCTGTCTGGACAACCTAAGGGGTGCTGTCTTTATTACCTTCTGTCATTGGACTGGTGCTGGGAGCTGCTCTAACTTAGGTAACCTTACGTGACCTAACCTTATCCTTGACCTTGCTTTGCCTGGGAGAGATCTCTTTACTGGTGCCTGAAGCATTGGAGTCACAGCAGTCTCCTCCAGGGCAGGACCTCTAAAGAGAGATGAAGCAGGCATGAAGGGTCACAATTAGTCAGGGTCTTTTGCCAGGAGGGAACTGGCTTGTTTCAAATGTCATTTGTCACAGTATAGAAACACATGTAAGATGAGCTGGATATGAAAATCTTACGAAAAAAATCTGTGTTATGCTTTCCCCTTTCCCAATATACATGCAGACCTGTCACAGGTGGTCTGGGGGTGGAGGGAAGGTTTATTGGGGCAATCCTAATATACATAGTTTGATATCTAATTTATAGCAATGTCCTCAGTAACTTGTCAGAGGTCAGGGAGAGCATAGAAGGAAGCATTGCTGAGCATGTGGCTCTGTAGTACAGAAGGCGATGCTGAGGCCATGATACTCCTGTGTCCTGTTCTCAGTAAACTGCTGAATATAGCAAGGTATATTCATTCAGAGTAGTAATAGAATCATAGAATCATAGAATTGTAGGGGTTGGAAGGGACCTCAAGAGATCATCGGGTCCAACCCCCCTGCCAAAGCAGGGTCCCTAGCTCATATTGCACAGATAGGTGTCCAGACGGGTCTTGAATATCTCCAGAGAAGGAGACTCCACCACCTCCCTGGGCAGCCTGTCCCAGGGCTCTGTCACCCTCACTGTGAAAAGGTTCTTCCGCATGTTGGTGTGGAACTTTCTATGCTCCAACTTGCAGCAATTACCCCTTGTCCTATCCCCACAGACCACCAAAAAGGGGCTGGCTGATTCCCCCTGTATCCCCTGCTTAAGATAATTATAGACTTTAATTAGGTCCCCCCTTAGTCTTCTCTTCTCAAGGCTGAAGAGTCCCAACTTACTCAGCCTCTCCTCATAGGGGAGATGCTCCAGGCCCCTAATCATCTTCGTAGCCCTTCTTTGGACTCTCTCCAGGAGATCCCTGTCCTTTTTAAACCAAGGAGCCCAGAACTGGACACAATACTCCAGGTGGGGCCTGACCAGGGCAGAGTAGAGGGGGAGGATCACCTCCTTTGACCTGCTGGCTACACTCCTCC